>JAPKLY010000160.1:500389-551253 GCA_026898435.1 Prunella vulgaris | reverse complement strand
ATTATTATTATTATTATTATTATTATTATTATTATTATTATTATTATAATTATTATTATTATTATAATTATTATTATTACGACAGGAATAATGTATATACCATAGTGCATGATAGAAAATGTGTAACAGCGAATCGAGTTGAAAGTTAATAAACTCATTATGTACATAATATAGTAAATGAGACGTCATTAGATACACTAGAGACTTAATCCTCATACAGAGTTTTTTCAATAATAATAATAATAATAATAATAATAATAATAATAATAATAATATAATAATAATAATAATAATATAATATTAAGAATAATAATAAAATAATAATAATAATACAATAATAATAATAAATAATAATAATAAGATCTCTTGTAATGAAACTATGATTTTCATTGTCTTAATTTCTGTCCTTTTCATTGATATATAGCCAAGATTACATATTGTATTCGACTATCTATGAATGCGAGTGTTTGCATGAATCATTCAATTGTGAATGGCTAGACAGGTATACACGAATGTTTAAAAAATGAACAAAACAAAATTTCACACCACCTTTTTATGTGACTATATAAAAAAAAAAAAAATTAATAAAAGAACTTATTAAATAAAAGTATTCTCTCTTTTTCACTTTAAATTGCTCAAAACTATATAAGACTGAACATTTCAATCATCTCTTCATTACCTTTAAATATGAACATTTCAATCATCTCTTCATTACACATCATGTCTATGCATTTTTAATTATATCTTTAAGCAATAAACTAACTCCTTTTAATAAGAGTTAATTATAAATACAATCACTTTATAGGGTCATATTTCAAATTAAACTACAAAAAAATCCAACTTACAAAACACACAAAAAATATCCCTCATTCACCCTAAGTCTGACATAAATTGAAATAAAATTATCTCCACTTCTCATTCTCTCTCACTTCTCTCTCTTTTTTAACTCACACGATCTCCCCCCTCCCCCCTCTCACAATCGACATCTCACGAGCACGAATGACGTCTGTAATCAAATTAAATATGCACACGGTGACACGTATTCAAATAATTAAATATAAAATAATGTTGCCATTTTAATTTTAAGAATTTAATTAAATTACTTCTTCAATTAAATAGTTAATATTGGTATTTAATACATACGGTATAAGCTCGTCAAATTATAAAAGTTTCCCAGTACTTGTACATACTGACAAATACAGTTGAAAACTTCTTAATTTATCGAGATCATATAATATCTTGTTAAGAAAGGAAAAAGTCAAACAAAATCAAGACAAATTTGGACAATTGGCTAATTGTGCAAGCAAATCAGCATCAGCCAATCAGGGCCTACCACGTGTTAGCCCAATGAAGAAAATCTTCATTCCCTCACCCTATAAATCATTCATTCAATCCATATATTCAGAGACATGTTGAGGTGAGATTCAGGAGCATCCAACAAGCACTAAAAACACAAGCAAGCTTGGACCTAAGCGGGCTTGAAGATTCGAAGATTCAAAGGCTATCTTTGAAGCGTTCTTCAACAAATCAAGAGGCGTTCTTCTTCAAAGGTCATCTTTAAAGCATTCGTCAACAATTCAATGGGCGTTCTTCGTCAAAAGCCAGCAGAAAATGGTGTTGTTAGTCCCTTAAGTGGTCAAGGTCTAAAGGAGGGGGGTGAATAGACTTGAGTCAAAATCAAATAATTTTCAAACTTTTCAAAAGAGGGGTTTCCAGAACCTTACATTAGCCTCTATAAGTTCAAAAACAACAAGTCTACAAGGGTTTTAAAACAGGACCACAAAGGTTACAGTTGTGGACTAGAAAAGTCTACAGCTGCAGAGTTTAAAACTTGCAATAAAAAAGATAACTTGTAGACAAGAAATCAGAGGGATTCTCACACTTAAAAGTGTATTGAGAATACTCTAATGTGCAGCGGAAATAAGTGAGTGTTAATGAAAAACAATATAAACAAACTTAACAGCTGAGTGACTTAGAGAAGTCTACAGTTGTAGAATCAGTTTCTCTGTGAAAACCACAAAGTTTTATGCACTCGATTTTCAAAAGAATGATGAATGTAACAGTTAAAATAAATATGCAGAACATAAATATAAATGACAGAAAGTAAATAGACAATATTTATAGTGGTTCAGTGTCTATAAAGAGACAACCTACATCCACTGTTACACCACTCAGGTGCCAAATTCACTAAGATGAGATCACTTAGATCAATACAAGTAGTTCCCCCTTAGAACTAGGTTCACTCAGATTCCTATTCTAATAAGAGATAAACTACCCTATTCACTCAGAATACAACTCACAAAGAGTTAACAAAAACCTCACAAAGAGATATCTACACTAAGTAGAAATTAACACAGGTGAGGGAACAACAACAAAAGGTGTGATTCTTTCTAAGAAAATCCTAACCAACTATCTTATGAATCACACAGAAAATAAAAAACAATAAAGCTCTCAGAAAATATGTTGGTTGTAGACTTGCTTAGGCAGAATGCTTGTATGCTCATGGTTGTTGTTGTTGCTTCCTCTGAGGACTTCTTCTATTTATAGATTGAGTGGTGTGACTTATCCGTTGATGAATTCAAATTTGAATTCAGGATAAGGCTCCTCTCATTCTATTTGCATGTGTGAAGTGGTCCTTATCCTTCACACAGGATAGTACTGAGTGTACTATTGTCCTTTTCTTCAGAATTTCGGCAGTCCTCAATATAATCTTCATTATCCTCCAGATTTCTTTAGAAATAACCTCCACTTAAGTACATTTTAGTGAGTGCATGAGAGCTACACTAATTGTGCTTGAGGGTCTTCATATTCTTCAATTAATCTCTGACTTATACTCTTCTCTTCAAACGGTCTTCTCAACTGTAGAGTTTTCAATCTTGCAGCTATAGAGTCATGTGAATACAAAAATCGGCTGTAGAGAAACCTTACAGCTGTAGGGTCATGTCTGGTTGTAGAATGATCAAGTATACAGCAGCAGACTTCACTTACAACCATAAATTTCAAAACCAATTTCCTTAGAACCAGTGTTAGATCAATTTAGCCAATTAAACATATTGTTTTGCACACATCAAAATCTAAACCAAGGTACTTAACAATTTCCCCCTATTTTGATGTTGGCAAAACACATCAACAAAACAAATAACAAAAACAATAAGATATTGTTATAAAGAGCAGGAACAGAACAAAACAAATAGCCAATAAGAAAACCAACAAAAGGAAAAGTTGCATAAATAAAAGAGGTCAAGATACAGCTTACATAATGTAATTAGACTAAAAACTAAAGAGTTTTAGTGTCTAATCTGTAACAATGTCTTCATCTCCTTCTGTGCTTAGGATCAACGTCTTTTTCTTTATCATCTGATTCATCTTGAGGCTTGAAAATTCCTTGCTCTGTCAGTCTCATGTTCTTCTCATCTTCTTCAATATACTTCATCAGCATCATGTACTCATAGGCTTCAAATTCTTCCTCTTCTTTCCTTGATTTGAAAATCTTCTTAGGCAGTGGAGCTCTCTTCTTCTTCCCACCAAGGAGATGAGCATTATCTCCTCTGTATAGAGATCCATCAGCTTTCAGTGCCTTAAACTTCTGAAATCTGTCCTTCTTGTACTTGATTTTCTTTATCAATGTATGCCTGTTACAGATACTCAGAAATTCTTCCCAAAGAATATCAAATTCAGTCTTCATGGTTTTCTCTTTCTCAGCTTCCTCATTCTTTTCTTCAGCAGGTATCATGCTCAAGGGTTGCACATTCAGAGGTTGAGCAGTGACAACAGCTGTAGATTCCTCAGAATCTTTCTTTCTTTGTTTCTCTCTTTCTTCTTTTTCTCTTTCTTCGTTTTCCTTCTTCCTTGCCTGAGACTCTTTCACAGTCTTTTACCAATAACCAAGAGGTTTCTGAGCTGTAGGTTTCTTTTCAACTGTAGATTTAAGGAGCTGTATAATCGTGCTTCCTTTAGAGCTTCCCTTCATCTGTTCAGGCCGTGTTCTTTCTTCTGACTGTTCTCCCAGTCTCATGGACAAATCTTTTGATTTAGCAGCTTCAAACTCCTTAGCTAAAGATTTTCCAATGACTTTCACATTCTCCAGAATATCCTCAGTGACACTATCACCTTCCTTGATCTCTTTCTCAATCTTACTTTCCCCCTTTTTGCCAACATCAATGTATGACAAAATGGTAAAGAGTTTGCTCATAAGGTCAGTCTTCATGTTTTCATTACTAGAGATCATCCTTGTCATCTCATTCTTCATGCTTTGAACCTCAAGCTTCAAATTGAAAGAATCATCTTTCATCAAGTTGATATCTGACTGTAAAGATGTGATTTCTCTTGTCTTCTGATTAATATCCTTTCTAACCAGTTCATTCTGAGTTAATAAGCTATCCACAACAGCTTTGAAATTCTTTTCCAGTACTCTCTTTTCTTCCAGGCTTCTTTTTTCAAACTTCTTCACCAAATCTTTCATTCATTTCCTTACATTTTGAGAAATTATGACATCAGGAACCCTTTTCACTTGCTTGATGATTTCTGCTTCAATTCCCTTGAGAGAGTCCTCCATATTTTGCAACTTAGATACAACCTCTTTAGGTGTCATCTTTGGAATTGAATCACTGTCTTCTTCTTCAGAATCACCTTTCCTAATCACCAACTCCTTTCCTTTGATAGTCTTTTGAGCTTTAGAAGGTACCAACTCTACAGCTGTAGAGTCTTCAGTGGTAGCCTTCCTCTTGCTAGGAGTCAAGACAAGCTCTGTCTTCTCTATAGAGAAATCAACCATATAATCATCTATGTTCTCTCTTTCCAATGCTGAATAACTCTGTAGGGGAGGAGTGCCTTGCTGATAAATTTCTTCAAGTGTGAACATGGCAGGAGGAGGTTGATTGAAGATATTAGTGATGGGGTTGGATAAGTCCTTAGCAATTTCATCAATTTCCCTAGAGGTGTCTTGTACTCTTCTCTTCAAACGGTCTTCTCAACTGTAGAGTTTTCAACCTTGCAGTTGTAGAGTCCTGTGAATACAAAAATTGGCTGTAGAGAAACCTTACAGCTGCAGGGTCATGTCTGGCTGTAGAATGATCAAGTATATAGTTGCAGACTTCACTTACAACCATAAATTCCAAAACCAATTTCCTTAGAACAAGTGTTAGATCAATTTAGCCAGTTAAACAAGTGTTAGATCAATTTCCTTAACAGGTGTTTGATCCAGGATCAAGGGCCTACATCCCTCCGATCAGACGTTTTCAGCCTAAGAACACTTTGAAGAGTTACAAGCATGCTTCGCCATCTTTAACAGTTCTTCACCAAGTTCATCTAGAAACATCCTTCGATCAGAAACAAGGTGCTTCATCCCTGTAATCAAAGGTTTCCAGTCAGAGATCAACTTGAAGACTTTAAACATTCATCGTCGTCTTCAACTGTTCTTCATCAAGTTCAACCACAAACACACTCCAATCAGAGATCAAGGTTCAAGATCTCTCTGATCCAGTGTTTCCACCTTAAATCTAGACTTGAAGATTTGAAGATCGTTCTTCGTCAAATTCAAGACGTTTTGCACCAAAATCTTCAAAGACCTTCTTTTTATCCAATACAAGACTTCATTGTCCTTGGACAAACGTTATCAAGTCAAAGTCAAGTCAAGTCAACTTCAAAGAGGTGAATCAGAGGACCAAGTCTAGAGAGAAAGAACCCTTAAATCAAAGAAATAAAGATTGTAAATCATTTTCATATTTTTCACGAAATTTGTTGTTACAAATTTGGCACGCCCAGCGGCACATTACTCTACCTCACATCTCTCCTCTTTAAGACATCCAAGTTATCTTCAAAGTCTACATCAACCATCTTCAACATGTCTTCAGCTCTCAAGATCATTGTCAAAGTTACTTCATCCAAGACAACCAAAGCCAAAGTGGTCACAAGAAGCGAAGAGATTAGCTTTTGAAGCCTCTTCACACACCAACTCTTCAGTGGGGAACAAATCAACTTGTGTTTCTAAGGAAGATGAAGTAGACTCCGTAAACTCAACTCCTTGCTCTCTGTCAAACTCATCATCGACATCAGTGTTAATGAAATAAGTTGATCCAAATGCTTAAGGAAGTAAATAAAAAAATCCCAGATTACGTGTCCCAAAAGAATTGATCAAACGTGGAGAAAATACAAGAAAGAAGCATGAATGCAATCAAATCAAGAAAATGTTATCAAAGAAGAAGGAGAACCACATGAACAACACAAAATAGACGAGCAACTGTACAAATTCAAGAACCACATGAATGAGCTGCTTGCCCAATCAACTGGTCGCCTCATTTGAGTAAATATGACCAGTTGGTCACCTCTTGTCATAACCAGTTGGTCGCCTCCATGAAGGGTTTACAACTAGCTGCTTGCCACTTTGAGAGATTGATTACCAGAATTGTATCTTTTCATTTTTCAGTCAATTTTTCTTTGTAATTATCTAGTTAGACACGTAAGGGACACATGTAAGTCATGGGAGAAGCATGGCAAGTGCGTTGCCACCACCTGCTTGTATCTTTGCCTATAAATAAGCCCCAAATTCATAATATGCAAGTTATTTCGCTGCCTTAACGAAGTTCTGCTCAAAACTTCCCAGAATTCATATCATGCAAATCTAGTAATTTTAATTCAAAACTATGTTAGTGAAATTGAGCTAGTAAGCCACATGTAAACTTGATTTATGAAGATTTCATTAACAATCAGCAGCAGCTCCAGTGATGATGACATACACTTTGACCATAGAAGAAAGATTGACAAACCTGCTCAGAGCTGTTGAAAGCCTCACTAGCCACGTCAAAAAATAAGACTCTCTAATTGCTAAGCTGATTAGCAAATTGGATGGGGTCGAGTCAAGTCACGCTCATGGAAAGCAAGTTGAAGACCATGACGAAGTGGAGACTTTAAGCAAGGTTCAAGCAGTAGAAATTGAGCCAACTACGAGGGAGCTACAAATATCAGCTGATGGCGGGATATATGTCGGCCAGCTCAGAGAACTCATACTGGAGACAGTGAAGGGAAAGTACAAAGGCGACTCCAAATTAACTCATAGCTATACCAAGCCTAACACTGACAGGATCAATAACTTGAGGATGTCAATAGGCTACCAACCTCCAAAGTTCTAGCAGTTCGATGGCAAAGGCAACCCAAAGTAACACGTGGCTTACTTTATCGAAACCTACAATAACACTGGGATATATGGAGATCAGATGGTCAATCAGTTCCTCCGCTCCCTCAAAGGCAATGCCTTCGACTAGTACACCGACTTGGAGGCTAACTCCATTGATAGCTGGAACCAAATAGAGCGTGAATTCCTCAACCGCTTCAATAGCACGAGGAGAATAGTTAGTATGATCGAGCTAACAAACATGCACAGCAAAATGAAGAGCCTGTCATCGACTATATCAACTGATGGAGGAATCTCTGGCTCAACTACAAGGACAGACTACCGGAGACCTCTGCAATTGAGATGTGCATCCAAGGCATGCAGTGGAGCCTCCGTTGCATTCTTCAAGGAATCCAACCGAAGACCTTTGAAGATTTGGCAACAAGAGCTCACGACATGGAGATAAACATGGCTTCATGAGGAGTCGAAGGTCCACCACTTCAAAAGCATCACAACAAGACTTATGTTAATCCTTCAAATATGGAGCACATAATATATCTACCTCGCAACAGGGGGCAAAAGGGGTTGACTCTGAAAGAGATGCGACAGAAAGAATATCCCTTCTTAGACTCTGATGTCTCAGGGATATTTGATGATTTGAATGCAGAGCTCATCAAGTTGTCTAAGATGAAGCGCCTGAAGAAGCTAGACGAACTGATGATCCATAGTACTGCAAGTACCATTGGTCAGTAGACCATCCAATTGAAGATTACTTCATCTTCAAGGAAAAGATCATGCAGCTGGCTCAACAAGGAAAGATAGTTCTTGAAGAGACCATTTGAAAATGTCCAAGTCAATGCTCCCCGACAAGAGCCTAATTTGTTTGGACTACTCCTTTGTACGAGTATAAACTATCAACCATGCTCCCCGACAAGAGCCTAAATTGTTTGGACTGCTCCTTAGTACGAGTATAAACTATCAACCATGCTCCTTGGCAAGACCATAAACTGTCTGGACTACTCAATAATACGAGTATAAACTGTCTATCAAATGCCCAAGTCAATGCTCCTCGACAAGAGCATAAACTATCTGAACTACTCCCTGATACGAGTATAAACTATCTACAAATCTCCTTGATACGAGACTAAACTGTCTACAAATTAAGACTCCATGATAAGAGTATAAACTGTCTACAAATCCAAATCAGATCTCCTTGATACGAGACTAAATTGTTTACAAGATTAAGACTCCCTGATACGATTATAAACTATCTTCAAATCATATCTCATTGACTCACAAGTTTAAACTGCACGTCGCTCCAAGCCCACATAAGTAAAACTGTTTATGACACCTCCCAAGTAAAATCAAAATTCTCTTGATTTACGTTATGGCTTGATCCTCTTTAAATAGATACGTAGGCAACTTAGACATTCTCTAAGTACAGTCATAAATAAATAAATACATAAAAAATCATGCTTAATTCACTTCAAGTCAAACGACCGTGAACAAAGCACAAATGGGGCATTTGTAAGTAAATTAAATTTGCACCCAATTAAACGGTGACACGGATACAAATAATTAAATATCAAATAATATTTTAATATTGATTTTGAGAATTTAATTAAATTAATACTCCAATTAAATAGTTAAAATATGTATTAAATACACAAGATATAAGCCCGTCAAATTATACGAGTTTCCCAATACTTGTACATACTTAAAAATACAGTTGAAAACTTTCTAATTTATCGAGATCATATAATATCTCGTTAATAAAGGAAAAAATCAAATAGAATCAAGACAAATTTGGACAATTGGCTAATTGTGCAAGCAAATTAACATCAGTCAATCAGATTCTGCCACGTATCAGCTCAATGAAGGAAAATCTTCATTCCCTCACCCTCTAAATAGGGGTCTTCATTCATTCAATCCAGACATTCAGAGAAACACTGAGGTGAGATTCAGGAGCATCTAACAAGCACTCAAGACACGAGCAAGCTTGGAGCTAAGACGAAACCAACGATCTCAAGTAACCGGGCTTGAAGCTTAGAAGATTCAAAGGTCATCTTCGAAGCGTTATTCAACAAATCAAGAGGCGTTCTTCATCAATGGTCATCTTCAAAGCATTCTTCAACAATTCATGGGGCGTTCTTCGTCAGAAGCGAGCAGAAAAGGGTGTTTGATCCAGGATCAAGGGCCTAAATCCCTCCGATCAGACGTTTTCAGCCTAAGAACACTTTGAAGATTAACAAGCGTTTTTTGTCATCTTGAATGGTTCTTTACCAAGTTCATCTAGAAACATCCATAGTTCAGAAACAAAGGGCTGCATCCCTCTAATTAGAGGTTTCCAGTCAGAGATCAACTTGAAGACTTCAAGTGTTTATCGCCGTCTTCAATTGTTCTTCATCAAATTCAACGACAAACACACTCCAATAGGAGATCAAGGTTCAAGAACGCTCCGATCCAATGTTTCTAGCTTAAATCCAGACATGAAGATTCGAAGATCGTTCTTCACCAAATTAAAACGTTCTTCACCAAAATCTTCAAAGACCTTCGTTTGATCCAATATAAGACTTCATTGTTCTTGGACAAATGTAATCAAGTCAAAGTCAAGTCAAGACCAGTCAAAGACAACTTCAAAGAGGAAAATTAGAGGACCAAGTCTAGAGAGAAATGACCTTTAAATTAAAGAAATAATGATTGTAAATTATTTTTTGTATTTTTCACGAAATTTGTTGTTACAACAACCATCGTCCAGCCTCCAGTCGACTGGTATCATTAGATCCCGCCCTTCCTCACGCCCATCGCCGCAACCGTTTCATTTGCCCAATCAATGCTTTTTCCAACACATTCTGCCCCTCCCTCCATGCACACAACCGCCACCGCTCGCCCTTCTACTCCACTCACACGACCGTCGTGTTCCTCCCTACTCCACTCATTGCCGAAAGCATTTAAATTTTTGGATTTATGGCTTTCCGATTTTTTGGATTTCTGGGATTTATAACTTTTCAAATTTTTAGATTTGTAGGATTTATATCTTTTGACTTTTGTTCCGGACCTTCGATTTTTTTTATTCACGTTCAAGGCTTTTGATTCTTTTAGATTCATTTTTCTTTTTGCTTACAGGAAGAAATTTTTGTTCAGGGCTTTCAATTTTTTTGTTAAGGGGAATGAAACGTCCTAGGGCACTAGTAGTGGGTCTTCAGACAGTTAATGAATCTCTGGCTTCTCTGAGCTTATGACTACTTGGAGAAAAAGGTGGTCTTTCTATAGTGAAGCTTCCGACTTCAGCCATGAGAAAATTACCAGATCCAGTGGGTGAAATTCTTGATCATTTTCTTTTGGTCTCCAAAGTTGTGGTATTTGTACAAGGATATTGACTAATAGCTCTTTGTCGGGTTGGAGTAGCCAAAAAATAGTAGCTTTTCAATTTTTTTTGGGATTCATGTTATATTTTTCTTGATTTTTAGAATTAGGTTGATTTTTTTCAAGAAATTTTATGATTTACGTATTGTTTATATGGTTCTTGTTACTGTTGTAAAATTTTTTATTATTGCTAAAAATTCTTAAGGTTCTTGTTAGTAATGTGAATTTTTGGGATTTTTTATTATTGTATTCAGAATTTTTATACTAATATGCAAATTTTTTGTATGATACAGAAAAATATACTCCCTCCGTATTTCTATAAGTTGCTCGTTGCTTTTGGGCACACGAATTAAGGTAAAAGTGAAAAAGTACAAGTGATGTGATGGAAAAAATGAAAAAGTATAAGTGATGTGATAGAAAAAGTGAAAAAGTATGAGTGATGTGATGGAGAAAAGTGAAAAAGTAATGAAAATAGTGTAAAAAGTATTGAAAATAATAATAAAGAAGTGAATAGTAGTTTTCCAAAAAAAGGTAAAAAAGCAATGAGCAACTTATAGAAAGACGGACGAAAATTGCAACATGAGCAACCTATAGAAAGACGGAGGGAGTATTAGTTTTATTGAGAATTGAAATTGAAATTTAATATATGCTGAAAATTACATATATGCATAATCGAAAAATTGAATATATGTGTATAAGTAGTAAATTGAAAATTCAAGACTAAAAAAATGGAAAATATGAAAGCTGAAAAAATATATAATTCTAGAAAAATTAAATTTGTGAATATAGTAAATTAATAAAAAAGTAAAAAATTTGGTACCCACTTTTAAAATAAATTTACATTCAAAATTAAAAAATAAAAAATAAAAAGGCAGGGGCTATATTTTGTGGTGTGTTTTAAAATAAACACTTAAAAAACTAGGTGAATTAGTTCACCTGGCCACCGGGCTCCTCACTCAAGTGATTGATCCGGGTTCGATTCCCTTTGAAAACGAATTAGGAGGTTGGTTTGGAAATATTCTTGGAGTGTTTGGAGACTTGGTGTACTAACTTCTAACTACTAACAACTAACATTTACTGATCAAAAAATAAATAAATAAACACTTAAAAAAATGATTGTACATGTATTTCACCTTAAAAAGAATTAATAAATTCTCAATTTTATATTTTTTATATTAATAAATTATTTTCTCATTAAAATCAGCACTATTCTCTTTGAACAATCTAAAATGTGATAAATAGAGTAACATTTATTTCTTATATAAATGGAGTATTATACACTATTTAAAGTATCATTTTCTAATTATAAAAAAAAAATTTACTTGAAACTAGCTGAAGACAGAATTGCATAATTGAGTACTTAGTTCAATACAATTGTTGTTAAAATTAAATTATTAGAAAACTGGGTCCACACACTATTTAAAATAGTCTACAAGTCGGTGAACAATGCCTTCATTTTTTCACTTTCTTGCTTAAAGCAATCAAGGAAGCAAGGTCAATGCAGAAAAGTTTTAAGTAATGACTAAGAATGAGGCGAAGGTCAATGCAGAAAACGTTTGCTATTTATGATTATGCCCAAATGTTCAAGCTTGGTCGGCTTCCTTTGGACGTATATATGTCGATGTAAAATTTAAAAATTACAACTAGTTGTGCAATTCTTTCTAGTGAATAGAATATTAATTATGGTTTGTAATGTTATAATACAATCCACGATAAATTGATGATGAGTAAGTCTCGTGTCCACCAATTACACCGTGCAATTCAAGTGTATTTTAAAAAATTACGTAATTTATTATTGAAAAAATGCATAAATTATTACTGAAAAATTATACTATGAAAGATACACTTTTTAATAATAATATGTGTAACTTTTCTGTAGTATTTTGTGTAACTTTTAGAAAATGAACTTGAGTTGCATCATGTAACTGGTGCACACAAGACTAATCCATTGATGATATATGGAAAGGTACTACTCTAAGTTAAAAATTATTTATAAATTTTAAAAGATGTAAATTGATGGTATATTAGATTTTTCAATTTTATCGAGGAGAATTTAATCACTTGTTCAAGAGTATATTGGAAAATGTACTTAGATAAGACGTAACTAAAAAAAAAAAAGTTTGAAAGTGTATATAAAATATTTTTTCATAGATTTGAGCAATTTATTATGAGACGTGCAACTTAATGTTTAACTATAAGTGTAAATAGTACAATACGCTGTTGGTTTAATTATCATTCTACACATAATTTGCTTTCTAAATTATTAAAACTACAAAAATTCTCAATTATACATCTAGCTAGCATATAAAAAATGCATGTAAACACTACAAAAGATGCACATTTTAGCGACTAAATTTAGTGACCGTCTACAAAGGCGGTCGCTAATATAAGAATTGGTGATCGATTAACAATCAATAGCCACTAAAGACGACATTAGCGACCGTCTAGTAAATAAGGTAATTCACGACCGTCTAAACTGTTGCGAAACTTATCCCCCGCGCTGGTTATTATAAATTAATATTTCACGATCGCTTGTAGACGAATACAAAATAAACCGCCATGTTCGCGATCGTCTATACGGTCGCCAAATTTAAAACATAGAGTAGCGACCATAAAAAATAATCGTCTTTGACTTGTTTATTGGGAAAGGTTGCAGTATTGATGTCAGACAATCGAGCGAGCGTCACCTTGTAAATTTGCGACCGTCTCTGTCTTTCGCTAAATTTTTTACCCAGTATATATACACTGGACATCAGAACCAGTATGCTCACATGCCCCAAATTATCTAAAACTCACCGTCTGTTGCCGCCCTGCCTGCCACTGCCGCCACCATATAAAGGTTAGTTTACATTTATTTTAATTATTATGTTAATTATTATAATTATAATATTTATAATTGTTAGTTTATACTAGTTCCTTTAAAGTGGTGAAGGTCTAGAGGAGCAGTGAATAAACCTTCAAAAACAAAATTTAAACTTTTCAAGAGTGGGATACTAGAACCTTCAAATAGCTCTTCTAAGTTTAAAACAATTTACAAGATTTTTTGACCACAAAAGTTACAACGGTAGACTATGAAGTTTATAGCTGTAGATTTCTTAAAAACTTTTAAAAGAAAACAAACAACTTGTAGATATTATCTGATAGGTTTTACATTTAAGAGTGTGTTGAAAAACCTCTAAATGTGCAACGGAAAAAATTGTGTAAATGTTAATGAAAAATAATATGAAAAGTGTTGTTCACAAGTTTTATGCAGTTTTAAAGCGATGATGAACGTAACAATATGAAGATATGCAATAGAAAATACAATAAGTAAATAAGCAGAATAAATAATGACAATAGAGTTTATAGTGGTTCAGAGACTATGAATAAGACCTCCTACATCCACTGTTACACCACTCAGGTGCCAAATTCACTAAGACAAGATCACAATGATCAAATACAAGTATTTCTCCCTCAGAACTAGATGTCACAAAGATTTCTAATCTAATTAAAGTGAAATACTTAACATATTCACTCAAAATACACAAACTACCTAAGAGTTTAAAAATACCTCACCAAGAGAAATTTACACAAAGTAGAATGAGATAGAATGTGTGAGGGAACAACAACAAATGAATATGATTCTTTCAAAGAAATACTAACCAACTATCTATGAATCACAAGGAAAAATATTTCTGATGAATTCTCTCAAAGTGTGTTGGTTGTAGATTTGCTTAGTATGAATGCTTGATTTGCTCGAGTTGTTGTTATTGCTTCCTCTGAATTCATTCTCTATTTATAGTAGAAGATGTGTGTCTTATCCGTTAGAAATTAGCAAATTTAAATTCTTGATAAGGCACCTCTTTCTCTCTATAAACTTCCACATGTGTGAACTGGTCATTTTCCTTCACACATAGTAGTACTGGTTGTACTATTTGTCTCAATCTACAAAGTCTGATTTTAACCTTCAAATAATCGTCATTAATACTCCATATTTTAGAATAAGTTCATCCTTAATTACTCCAGCAAAATTGCTTCACTAATCTGAGTTATAAGGGTCTTGTTAACCTCTTGATTTGTTGATCTACTTTAATCTTCCAACGGTCCTTAAGAGTTGTATGCTTCCTTGATCTTTACAGCTTCAACTCCTGCAAACTTTAATTCTAGCTGTAGGATCAACCTTACAGCTGTAAGGTCTTATCCAACTATAGGTTTATCAACTCTGCAACTGTGGCATTTCCTTTTAAATTGTAATTTTCCTTAGCTTTTTGAATTAACCTGAAATGTTAGTTTATACACAAGTATATCTATGTTTTGCTATCATCAAAATCTATACAAAATAAGGATTTAACAGTTTATATTTATTATAATTGTTAATTAGTTTATAAAATTATTTTCTATAATTGTTAATTAGTTTATCATATATGTTAATTAATTTATATAATTAGTTTATTATAATTGTTAACTAGTTTATATAATTAATTTATTATAATTGTTAATTAGTTCATTGTAATATTAATTATTAATTAGTTTATTATATTGTTAATTAGTTTATAAGCTTTCAGGTTTTTAGTAGCTTTAATTTTTAATAACTTGTGAGTGCATGCAAGTTATTAATGTTTCATTTAACCAAGTATTATGACCCTTCAAATCTTATGTTGATCTTGTACTGAATCTTCAAACGGGTACTTCCAGCTGAAACTACATCTTCAGACTGTAATATTTCTCCTTTAAACTAGTCTTCAATTGTAGGTCTAATTCTTAGCTGTAAGTTTTTGTCCAACTACAGATTTGTCAAGTCTACAGTTCTAGACTTAATTTAGCACTATAAGTTTACCACTTTTCTTCAAACTTTAAACCTGCAATGTTAGCTTCATAATATGCAATCCTATAATTTGCTATCATCAAAATCCAACAGTTACTCCCTACGTTCCTTTTTAGATTGATCAAAAGTTCATAATTTTTTTATTTTGTTTTTTATTAATTAAAATGGTAATAAAGTAACTATATCTTCTAAATTAATCTCTTACAAATATATCTTATTTACATCTCATGCCCCTGATTTTCCCAATACACCGTCAAATAATGCACTAATTTTTCATTCATAAAGTTAAAATTATCAATATATCCTCAATTTTACATCTTTTAATATAAATAAGAAAAATCATGTGCCAATTTAATCTGTGCAATCAAAATAAGTACGAAGTGAGTACTGGTTAATATTTTATTTTATGAAAACAAGTAATGCTCATTATAGGTTAAATAGTTAATATATACTAAGGGGGTAAATGACGCTTGGTGGTTGTCGGCGGTCAAGTGCTGCCAAACACCTAGACCGTCTAGGTGGTGTTCAGGCAGTGCTTAGGGAAAGCTATGTTGTTTTTTTTTTTTTTTTTTGCTATTTATTCTAATGTTTCCATTATTATATTAACAAAGATGTATAATATATGATTAATTATAAATTTAAAATATATTTAATAACTAAATATATTTTCTACAAATTGTAGCAAGTCAAAAAAATATAAAAAAATCGCAATACGAAATATCAAATTAACATCAAGTTAAGTGTTCAATTTATGGGAACTTCAAAAGACAAAGGTTGATAATCTCTATACACATGGTTTCATCTTTGAATTCAAACTCAATATCAATATTTATTTATTCCTCGTTGGACCAGAAATTATCCTCGTCATGTTCTCTGAGTTGTACACTTCAAAAAATACCTTTAGATTTAAATTATATAAAAGATATATATATATATATATATATATATATACTAAAATCACCAAGACAAAGGTGGACATTTTTTAGAAACACCTTTTGTCTTAAATTATTTAAAAATATATATAAAAATCATCTGCTGTCTAGGCGGCATCAAGACCACCTAGGCCCTGTGCAATATCATCTCCGCCATTTACACCTATTTAATTTAGTCGTCGGCAATCGAGTATCGCCAAGCGTCTAGACGACAACCTAGGCGGTCTTGGCGGCTATAACTTGCATCATTGATATATACTATGTAGGGATTATTACACACAATTTCTCTTACTCTTTAAAGTAAGTTAATATATTTTAACCAATTAAAAATTCATATACACAAACTCGCTTCTCTCTCTCTCATCTTATCCACGAATTTTAGGTGACGGGCGTGTTAATGAAATCTCCGCAACGGAAGCGTTTATGTGGCTTTTAGCTGCGATTTCACTAACAACCGATCAAAATCAGGTTAATGGAACTGCAAAGTGTTTAATTCGGGAAAGATTTCAGCAGAACTTCGTTAAAGGAGCGAAAACTTATTCTTATTTCTGAAAAACGGCCTATTTATAGGCAAAAATACAAGTAGGAGGTGGCATTTGCTTTGCCACGCTTCAAATGAGGCTTACAAGTGTCACTAACCGCTTAAACAAGATAATTACAACGGAAAATTGGCTAAAAATGGTAAAAATAGGGTTCTAGTGGTCGATCTTCACAACAGGAGAGCAGCTCTTGATGTCGGGCGACCAGCTCATTGGACGAGCAGGTGAGCTGCTCGCCCATTTCATGGATTTCAAGACCTGCTCGCCCATAATGGATATATAGGCTAGCAGGTGAGCTGGTCAGGTGATTGGGCGAGCAGGTGAGCTGCTCACCCATTTCCTCTCTGGCACTGTTGCTCGGCCATTTCTTGTCTATTCATCGATTCTTCGTGATTTTGCCCTTGTTTATCAAGTTTTATTACCCGTTTCGGGACACATCATTCATTAATTCCTTGATTACTTTCTTAAGCACTTGAATTAGATTATTTCATCAATAGTTGCCCCCTAGCTCGATGTTTGCTTGAACCTTCAGGAGAACAACAATTATCGGGCTATCTGTATCATCTGGGAAATTTCCTCCCAGTATTGAATAGTCAAGGGCTCCTCATAATCTGCAGTCATTTGGAATGTGGATATAATGAAGGACCCCCGTGACCTCATTAAAAACCTAGCCGTAAACCACCCTTGTGGATAAATCGGTCGTAGGAAAAAAGAGATACCAGGGTGTACCCTCTCATATCCATACCCAAATGATGTAAAATACTGAAAATGGGGTTAGTGTGCACCTGGATTGTTGAAATTGGCGATCAGCAGCTTGAATTGATATTGGCGAGCAAGTGGCGAGCTGCTCACTAGGCGAACAGGTGAGCTGCTCGCCTGTTTTGCAAGCTCCTCGTGTGCGGAATTCGAAATGTCTTCACTTAAATCGTGCGCCTCTTTTCAGTTTTTCAAATAATTGTGATTTGGTCCCTGATTAATTGCAAACAAGGACCTTCTCCTTTCCTTATAAATATTGGGATTCAAAACCCTCATCCTCTTTTTTCGTCTTTCATATCTTCGAGCGAATTCTGGTAAATTGGTCTCTGAGAACTCTTCTGCTCCCAATGTCGTCGACTTTCAGAGAAAAGGTAGTTAACCCATTTGCAATTCTTCTTTTCCTTTCTATTTTTTTGGTTTCTTTCCTCCGATTGTTTCCGATCGAAAATTGATTTTGGGAGTGACCCATCGCTGGAAATCCGCAGAGGTTTAGGCGTTCTTCATTGATTGTTGGTATTTGAATTTTCCGATTTCGGAGTTTCCTCACCGGAAAACATGGCATCTTCACCGTCATCTGGTGATTCACTGTCGCGCAACCCGGAGAAACACCATATGGTTGAATCTCCCTTGCGAGATTTGTGGGATTACTCGAATTTGGTTCAAAACCGAGGTATGGGGAGCTTAGTGATCGGTTTGGATTCCCGGGAGCGTGATCGGGCGGTGCAAGAACGAAGGCGAGCAGCTGCGCATGAAGCTGAACGGGCTGCTCGCCAGGATGTTGAAGCTGAAGGTGCTGCTCGCCAAACAAGGCGAGCAGGTGTAGTTTTTCACCCGCAAATTGAACCAGCTGCTCGCCCGGATCTTGAAGGAGCTGCTCGCCTACCCAGGCGAGCAGGTGTAACTGATCGCCTGGATGGTCAAGGAACTGCTCGTCTGGTTTCTGAAGGAGCTGCTCGCCAGTCTGGACGAGCAGGTGGAGCTGTTCACCGGGTCAAACAAAGAGCTGTTCGCCCATCTGGTAGAGGAGTTGCTCACTCTAGGCGAACAGGTGGAGCTGGTCGCCCCCAGCTTTCTGATAGAGATCTATGAGCCGCTCGTCGTGCGCAGACCGCTCGACACAGACAATCAACTCCTCCTCCGTCTACTAGGAAAAGATTATTGCTTGTTGATGAGGAAACTAAAGAGGACACCGAGTCTGATACTCGCGCGGTCATTAGTGGTTTTTGGGACTAGCTCAGAATCTCAAGGACCTAATACTGAAGACGTCGAGACTGTCCGCGAGACTTCTAAAGCCCAAGATCAGACTGGTGAAGCTCCGGAGGAGGGTGATCTTTGAGAGGGTGACAGTGTCTCTGAACTCGAAGAAGACTTTGAACGAGATCCCGAGCTGAGTCAACAGGAAATCTGGGATGATTTGACTCGCATCTATCAACCTCCTGAGCAAGTACTTGAAGAGACGATTCCAGAGGGAGTTGCACTGGAGATGAGTTAGGTGGTATATCTGGATCGGTACCGGGATCAGTTCATTCGACCTCGAATTCCTCCTGTTCCGTATGAGAAAATGGTATACACTGCCACCACGCATCGAAGTCTGTTGACAGAGGATGACTTAACCGTTCTTCGGGATGAATACAGGATTCCGCTTGACATTCATCTATAAGTTCCACGTGACCGTGAACGTGCTGATCGGCCACCACCGGGATGTACCGCATTAAACATTGATATCCTCGAAGCCGGGTTCCCCCTTCCGCTGCACCCGGTTATTGGCCAGTTTCTAATGGATATTAACCTAGCGATCACCCAGATTACACCGAATGGATGGAATAATCTGCTAGGTTTCTTGACGGTGATGGGATTGGAGGGATATCCCAATCGATTGACTGCCCCCGAGATCCATTATGCAATGATGATCTCGGTATGCAGCGAAGAGGGATATGGTTATTATCTAAAGGCCCCTGCGAGAATGAAGGTCGTCGAGTTGCTTCCGAACAAAGTGAAACGATGGAAAGATCAATTCTTTTTCATCGGTGGGGATTGGCGCGCCTCCACGTCTTACACTGGCTCCAGAGAGAGAATTAGGACTCCGGAAGAATATAGGGAATTGAGACGTAAGTGTCGTTCTCCATGCATCTTTCGTTCCGAAATTCACTAATGTAAACTTTATTCCTTTGTAGGTCCGAGGCTTCCGAAGTGGGGACAGAAGGGCTTTTCAGATCTGTTCCTCTACGCACTCTCCAACGCCGCTTATCACCGTGAGCAATTCTGGACGGTGAAACATTTGTCAAGCGAACACTGCAGACGTGTTGCCGGATTGATCACTAGTCCGCATCACCTTGCAGCTCAAGCTCCGCTTCCAGAAGGTTGATATTGTCTACGTGCTAGTACTTCTTCGACTCATTTATTTCTTTTAACAATAAGTTTTTGTGATAGATCAAGGAGTTACAGTCGCAATTCCTCCGGAGTTCCACGCTTTCTGCCGCCGAGTTCGAGATCTTTACTCCGGATTGAATAGGCGCACGATGGATCCTCCAGCAGCATTGCTTCAGTTGTGGAAGAGGAGAGGGATCAAGCCTCCGACGCAACGAGCAGCTGTGCCACCTCCTGTTGCTCCTGTCGTCGATCCACCGGCTCGGAAGAGCCCACCTAAGAAGTCTTCCAAACAGTCAAGAAAAGGTGCCAGTTCTTCTGCAGGTGATGAAGGGAATGCCGGTGAGTAGAAGAAGAAAAGCAAGACTACCGCAACCATCGGATTCAGCCGTCCACCTGCCGATCCCAAATCTGGAGATCATCGCGACCCGTCTCCGCCTCCTTCTCGCGAACCAGGCTTTCGCCGAGACAACTCCTACCTTGGATGGGAACGGGAGATTCGGGATTCGTAAGTCCTTATTCTCTCCCACCAATTTGCATTTGAATTATCATTTTGCTCATGCGATCGTTATTCTTTTTAGTTATCATCCAGGCGATCATCCTTTTCACTATGATGCACTTCATCAGGCTGCCTGTTCTAGGGTGCCGAGGTATATGGGTGATGTTCCTGATCAGGACGTTCAAAGGGCCACTGAGTTCATTGCTCAGTCTTGGAGCAAAACAAACGACCACACGATCCGTCAACAAGACATGAGTGATAAGTTGCTCATGAGCGGGATGTTTGCCAGCTCTGTTTCCATCACAATCCAACGTGCCCTGGATCAGGTACTCGAACTCAAAGAACGAGTCGCAAAGCTCAAGATGTGTGTGAAGAGAAGGAGAAAGCTTTGAAGGTGAAGGATAATGAGTTGGCCCGAGCAACTCTCAAGATCAAGAGCACTCTGGAGACTGAAAATAATGCTCTTGACTCGGTCAAGAAACTTCAGTACAGCAATCAAAATCTTAATGAACAATTAACGGTGGCTTCTGAAGGCATTGCTCGTCTCAAGGCTGAGAATGCTGACGTGCAGCAGAAGTATCATGATTCCCTGGATCAAGTTTTGGAGTTGGAGAAGGAGAAAGCTGCACTTCAGAACACGGTGGAGTGCATGTATCCTGAAGAGGAATTTGTGGAGCAGATGAGTGAATCAGCTAACTTCGGATATGTCTGTGCATACTCCGAAAGTATTCAAGCGATCCGTGCTGTTGAGAAAGAGGGGTCGGAGATTTCTGGGATGATGATGAGGAAATTATCAGACTTCCTCCGTGCCAATCCGCTAGCCCAGTCGCAGCCTCTTCCCCTGGCTGATTTAGTGGATTCGGGACTTGACTTGGGATTTCTGGGAGATGGATATACTATCGTCCGGCCTCAATTGCGATCACAGTCAGCTCCTGACGCTTCCTCAACTGCAGCAGTCGCCGAGACTTCTTTCACTGCCCCAGAAACTACTGATGTTGTTGAGGCTTCTCCTGAAGAAGGTCGCCAGGAGAGGGAGGATGCAATTGCCATATCTTATCTCTCGACTCCTTCGGGTGATGATACGACGGCTCCTGAGGCCCCGTCTAATGAAGCTGCTAGCCCAACTGCTCCTGCCACTTGATTAGGAGTTTTCATTTGTTTGCCTGATGTCTTATCTATTTTACACATCAGTTTTACCTTATGCTTTACTGCTTTGTGTTGCACTATCATTTTCTGTCTTTTCATTTCAGAATGTTGCTCGAACTTTTTCGCTTTCTGTTGTACTTCTTTTTCTTCAATGAAGGATGTTTTTCCAATGCACTTGTTTTATTTTTAGTGAACTCTAATGAAATGTCATTTATGTCTAATCGTTATATATCGCCTTTCGCGGCTGTCGGGTCTTTAAGTCGCTTCGTTTTGTCTCTTTTTGGCACAAAACGAATAAGACACTCGCACGGAATTGGGCCATCAGGAAGCGTTCACTTCGTCCTCGGGAGCATATCCGCGTCCCTTAGGTGGACATGAAGCGCTATCCCAGTATTACCGGGTACATCCACTCTGCTATCCTCCGGATCATACGTAACGTCCTTCAGAGGGGCCTCGGATGCACACTCAAGTCCCTCTAAGTGTGGTCTTTCGGGGCATCACGCTATATTCTTATTCGGGTGAAGTTAGATGTTTAACACCGTAACATTTCCACCTAAGAAAGCGTACAGCATGCTTGCGCTCCTACAAGTGCAGGACGTACAATGACATTGTACAAGTGCAGGACCGTGGCTCTACCTGGAGCGCATTTCGGCCTCTGTAGCCACTCGTGTTAGGCAATTTCAATTAGACTGCGACCTTCTCGAAAAAGACCGTCTATAGCATTCATAATCTGTTCTGAAACAAAATGTACATTTACATCCTTTAATGATAAAACTTCTTCAAGTGAGCAGCATTCCATGTGTATGAAGATGGTACCCCGTCTAGGTCTTCCAACTCGCAAGTCCCATTTGACCAACTTCGTGAGACACGAAACGACCCTTCCCATCGTGGTCCAAAAGTTCAGGGTGGAGTGGATAGGATCTTTCGTAGTACTAAATCTCCTTCTTGGAAACTTCTGGTCTTGACTCGCGAGTTGTAATATCTAGTGGCGTACTGCTTGTATGCCGCATTACGTACTTCCGCTGTCGCCCGCTTTTCTTCCAGGAAATCTTTCTCGATCGCGACAGACTCATCATTTTCTTTCTCATCGTACATACAAACTCGCCATGTTGGATTCTGTAGCTCCACTGGTACCATTGCTTCAACACTGTACGCCATTGGAAATGGGGTTTCACCTGTACTTGTTCTGAACGACGTGCGGTATGAACATAAGACTTCTGGAAGTTCTTCTGACCAGCTTCCTTTCTTTTCTGTCAGGCGAAGCTTTAACGTCCACTTGACGATTTTGTTAATAGCTTCGACCTGACCGTTAGATTGCGGATGATACGGGGTCGAGTAATACTTCTTAATCCCCCAAGTATTACAGAACTCTCGGATTTTCTTTCCGTCGAACTGCGGCCCATTGTCGAGGTATGCCGAATCTGCAGATCAAATTCTTCCAGATAAAATTGATCATTTTCTCCTGAGTAACTGTCACCAGCGATTCGGCTTCGGCCCATTTAGTAAAATATTCCACGGCAACTACTGCGAACCTCACACTTCCTTTCCCAGGCGGGAATGGTCCGATGATGTCGATACCCCATTTGGCGAATGGCCACGGGCTATATACCGCTTTCACCTCTTGTGGAGGAACGTGAATGTTAGGAGCGAACATCTGGCATTTGCGACACTTTTTCGCAAATAAGATAGCATTTTCTTTCAATGTAGGCCAATAATATACTTGCCTCATGGTTTTGTGTGCCAATGCTCATCCTGCTGCATGACTTCCGCATATGCCTTCATGGATTTCATTGAGAATTTCCCATCCCTGCTTTCGTGAGACACATTTGAGTAGGGGTGATGAAAATCCTCTTTTGTACAATTGGTCGTTGATCATTACGTAACAAGCTGCTTGCTTGATCAATCAAACCGCCGCTCATGAGTCTTCGGGTCGTAGCCTAGTGGTCAGATATTTCCTCAAACCTGTTCTCCAGTAGTCATCTTCTTCGTCCATCTCCTGCCCCCCATTCAACGTTTGATTTATTTGATAATCAAAGGTTGAAGGATTATCGAGTCGAGTGATGATGACTTCTGTGATCTCTGTTGCCCCCTGGCTGGATGCTAATCGGGCTAAGGCATCGGCTTGTGTATTCTCAAGTTGAGGTATCTGTTCAATCTATGCTTGCTGAAACATTGATATCAGATGAGCCACTATCTTCTGGTATAGAATCATGTGTTCGTCTTTGACTTCAAATTCTCCCCGAACTTGAGAAACTATGAGTTGTGAATCACCGAAAATCTGTACTTTCTTAACTCCAATCGCTAATGCAAGTCTGAGTCCGGCAATCAGTGTCTCGTACTCAGCTTCATTATTGGTTTCCAGGAAGGCAAATCTTATTGCCGACGTGAACACCTATTGGTCAGGGCTTATTAATACCACCCCTGCCCCCAATGCCAAGTTGGTAGACAAACTGTCTACACACAGGTGCCACAGATGTTCGAGATCCCTTGTCAGTTCAGATGGATAGGTTAGCTCTACAATGAAGTCGGCCAGAGCTTGTCCCTTAATCGTCGTTCTCGTTGCGTACATGATGCTAAATTGGCTAATTTCCAGTGACCATTTTAGCAACCTTCCTGCGGTATCAGGGCGATGCAGAATCTGTCGTAGTGGGAACGTCGTGAGTACTTCTACATGGTGATCGTAGAAATACGGCCGCAACTTGCGTGTGCTCATGACCAATGCATATGCCAGTTTCTCCGTCGGAGAATACCGGACTTTGGCCTCATGTAGAGCCTGACTGACATAGTAGATCGGGGAATGAAACTTGCCTTCGGCACGTACCAGCACCGAGCTTATTGTTACTTCTGATGCAGCGAGGTAAAGATAGAGTTTTTCTCCAAGAATTGGTGTGGATAAAATTTGTGTATTGCCCAGATACTCCTTGATCTGCTCAAATGCTATCTGGCAATCTCTTGTCCCACATAAAATTATCCTTCTTCTTCTTCATGGCCTCGAAGAATGGCCAACATTTATCTTCAGAACGCGAGATAAAATGGTTCAATGCAGCTAAGCATCCTGTAAGACGTTGAACTTTTCGAACCGAATAAGGAGGCTTCATACTAATTATGGCTTTGACTTTGGTTGGATTCACCTCAATTCCACGCTAACTGACCAGATGTCCCATGAACTTACCCGAATGGATTCCAAAACTACTTTTCTTCGGGGTAAGTTTCATGTTGTAGGCGCGGAGGATCTGGAATGTTTGAGAGAGGTGCTCAAGATGGTCTTCCTTGTGCAAACTTTTCACAACAATATCGTCCACGTAAACTTCGATCGAGCAGCTGATATGTTCGTCAAACATCTTGTTCACCAATCTCTGGTAGGTGGCTCCAGCGTTGATCAAACCAAAAGGCATCCTATCCCAACAATAGAGGTTCTTGTTGGTATAGAATGCGGTGTGCTCCTGATCGTCAGGATGTAGTGCAATCTGGTGATACCCCGCAAAGGCATCCATGAAGGTCATGAGCTCGTGCCCTGCAGTGTTATCGACCAGATGATCGATGTGGGGGAGTGGAAAGTTGTCCTTCGGGCAGGCGTCATTCAGATCTGTGAAGTCGATACAGAGTCTCCATGTGTCGTTGGGCTTACGAACAAGGACAGGGTTCGCAACCCATTGGGGGCACAAGGCTTCGTGTATCAACTTATTGTCCAGCAACTTCTTGACTTCGGTTGTTAGTGCTTCGTACTTCTCGGGTCTAAACTTTCGTCTCTTTTAGCGAATTGGTCGGCGTGCTGGATCAATATTGAGTCGGTGACAGGCATGCTCAGTAGGAATACCTATCATATCTGAATGAGACCATGCGAAAACGTCCAGATTGTTCCTCAAGAAAGTGATCATTCTTGATCTGAATGGTTCAGGCAGTTCAGATCCAATGAAGAGTTCTAGATATTCTTTGTTTGGATAAGCCTGGATAGATGTCAACTCTTCCATCGGTGTGATGCGTTTTCACTTTTCTGTCCACCTCGGATCCAAAATAGATCCATCCTTGTTCAGTTCGTCTTCTATCTCCATCGGTTCACTGTCGAGCCTAGGTTCGAAATCTTGGCTGAGTAGGCATTCATCTGGGCATTCGCCCTCGAGATGCCTTTCAGGCTCTGATTTCCCTAGGACTTGTACAATTGGATCAGGTACAATCTCTGGTACGTGAACTGGGTTATCAACCTCCATTGGTTTCGCTTCCGCTTGGGAAGTACTCAATGTCTCAGGTTCCAGTTCAGCGTCTGGGGGAGGACTTTTGATGGCGCGTTCTGAAGTAAACATTCACGGGCTTTCTTCTGATCGCCCTTTATTGTGCCAGCTCCATTTGGTGTCGGGAATTTTATACAGTAGTAGTAAGTCGAACAAGCAGCTTTGAATTCATGTAAAAAAGGTCAGCCGAGGAACCCGTTATAGGAGGATGGCTGGTCTACAACGAGAAAATTTACCTGCCTCGTGATCCTCCTATTGGGATCGTCGACCGATACAAGTTCAATAGATAAACGAATCGTACCTAGGGGAATAGTAAATGCATCCCCGAATCCTATGATTATGTGATTACAAGTCTCGATATAGGATTCGTTGTCCCCTATCTGGTCCAGAGTACTCTTGAACAGAATGTTCGTATATGCTCCAGTGTCGACCAGCAATCTGTGAACTCGTGCATTCATAATGTTCGCGCTTATGACCAAGGAATCATTGTGTGGAGTCATGATCCCTTCCAAGTCTTTCTGTGAAAAAGTCAGGTCTGCAGTGGGCTTGGTAGAGGGTCCTGCTTCGGTTTCCTTTATCTGGTCGATAGCGCGCAACTCGGCTTTCTTTTGCCTCTTCGATGGAGGTGGCCTTCCATCTGTACATCCACCAGCTCGGCCAACCTCGGGTTCCAAAATAAAAACATCCCGCACTGGACCTGGCGGGGGAAGTAGGGCTTGTTGTTCTCGCCGGGGTCTCGGACCGGTACCTTCTTTATTCTCGTTCTCGCTACTCTCTTCATTCGCCCTTCGATCGGGCACACGTGGTCTCTTTCCCGGTGGTCTCTTGACAAATTCTGACAATTTTCCTTCCTCGTAAAACCTCCACAGCTGTCTTAGTAGATCCTGGCATTCGCTTGTGAAATGCCCCGTCGCCTGATGATAGGCGCAGAATTTGTTCTGGTTCGTCCTCTTCGGATCTACTTTGAGCTTCCTAGCTGGTTGCAATTCTCCAGTTCTTTTGACCACGTTGAAAAGTTGGTCAATGGACACGGTCAAGACTTAATTCAATCTCTTCGCCAATCCGGCTCCCTCAAATGATTTCAAATTCCCTGGGGTTCGATATTTTCCCCCACTTCTCCTGTCTGTGGTTGCTGCCTTCAGGGCTTCCTTGCCTTCACCCATGGACTTCCGCAATGCTTCCTGCATGGCCACATAAACTCCGGTCTTGTTTTGAAACTCCGTATAAGTTTTCGGACATGCAAGTTGCATTTCTTTCCATAGATCGGTACCCTTTTTCAATCCCGCCATCGTGGTGATTACCTTGGTGTCCTCGCTGACTGGCTCTCCCTCCAATAAAATTTTGTAAAACCGTTCGAGGAATTGCTAATCAGATTCCTCCGGTTCCTGAGCGAGATTCATCAGTGGATGCTTCTGGGTGAAGCAGGATGTTGCTCCAGAAAAATGTAGTAAAAATTCTCGTCTTAACTGCATGAAGGAAGTAATCGATGCAGGAGGCATTGTTGTAAACCATCGGTGTGCATAATCTCCAAGTGTAAGAGGAAAGTTTCTACACTGGGTCGCATCAGATGCTCCCATGGAAATTATGTAATCCTTAAACTTGGATATGTGCACCTTTGGATCTAAAGTTTCTTCATACAGGTTAGAAGTCGGGAACTGAATCTTCGGCTGTACAAGTGCCGAAAGTATTGCTGCTGAGAGGGGTGAAACTGGGATCTGAATGGCTGAGCTACTTTCTGGGCGTGACGAGACTTTGGCCTGAAGGTCTTCAATGGCCTTCCTCATCGACCGCAGGATTTTGTCTGAAGCTTCCACACTTGGACGGGGCGGCCGTTCCTCTCGCTCTGGGCGAGGGGAACCGGATACCCAGTCACTCGGGTGTGACCTCACCGGAATCCTACTGGCCTTGTGTACGCCTTCAGTGTCAAGCCTCTCTGTCACTGGCCATCTTAGTCTTTCTCGAACTGTATGCTGTCTTCTCTGATCCATCTCTGGTACCCTACTGGGTCTTCCTTGGTCTAATTCTGGTACTCTACTTGGTCTCCTCTGGTCTGCTTCTGGGATCCTACTCGGAGATCGATGGGCTGATATGGGTTGGCCATGCGACCAGTAATGTCGTGGTTCCTGTAATCTGCTCTGCGGAGTTCCATGACTTGACTCATCCATCACGCTCCACGCTCTTCCGCCCTGTGGGCCCAGTCGGTCTGCCATTTTTGGCCCCAAACGGTCCGTCACCTTCTGCTTCCCACGTTCTTCCTGCCTCCATCTTTGTTCACTGTCAGCCTCGGTCTCTGGTGGACTCTGATCGACTCATTGAAGAATGGGCCTCTGATCACGTTGAGTGCCAGAAGGACCGGCTGCACCCTGTTGTTGCTCTTTCAGCACTCTACAGAGTGCTGTTATGCGGGAGATATCCTCGGGGTTCTGCAGGAATGGGAGCAGTTCAGATAATCCCTGCATATAATTCTGTCCCACTTGAGCTTCTGGGACTCCAGTTGGTTCGGCTTGTTTTTTACTTCCGGCAGCACCGTGGATTGCCGTTGATTGTTCGGGTGCCGATGCTCTTTGATTCGGCTGGTCGTTATTTCTCCCGCGAGATGTCTTCCTTGGTTGAGAAACTTCCCTTGACATTTTACGTAATGTCAGCTCCTTTCCACAAAGCAGGTTAAGTTGTTATGCTATTAAACAAGCAACGGGCGAACAGGTGAAAATAAGCGACCGGCAGTTCTGGCGAACAGCTGAGTTGAGTAGGTGGAAAAACAGGCGACCAGGTGAGCTGGTGGTCAAACAAGCGACCAGGTGTAATAACAGGCGACCAGGTGTACAAGCAGGCAACCAGGTGTACAAACAGGCGATCAGGTGCTAAAGCAGGTGACCAGGTGCTAAACTAGGCGACCAGGTGCTAAACTAGGCGACCAGGTGTGAAAGCAGACGACCAGCTAGTGTTATTTCTTGATAAAAGGATGAACAGGTACGTTTCCTTCAAACCTTCAAGCGAACAGCCTGTGTTCCTTCAAATCTTCAAGCGAACAGGTGGCAAATCTTCATCCAAAATGCCAATTTTGCAGTTTCCACTTCAAAATCTTACAAAATCCAACAGTCGAAGGTTCAGACCCTTCTTCTAGCGCCAAATTGTTAATGAAATCTCCGCAACAGAAGCGTTTATGTGGCTTTTAGCCGTGATTTCACTAACAACCGATCAAAATCAGGTTAATGGAACTGCAAAGTGTTTAATTCGGGAAAGATTTCGGCAGAACTTCGTTAAAGCAGCGAAAATTTATTCTTATTTATGAAAAATGGCCTATTTATAGGCAAAAATACAAGTAGGAGGTGGCATTTGCTTTGCCAAGCTACATATGAGGCTTACAAGTGTCACTAACCGCTTAAACAAGATAATTACAACGGAAAATTGACTAAAAATGGTAAAAATAGGGTTCTAGTGGTCAATCTTCACAACAGGCGAGCAGCTCTTGATGTCGGGCGACCAGCTCATTGGGCGAGCAGGTGAGCTGCTCGCCCATTTCATGGATTTCAAGACCTGCTCGTCCATAATGGATATATAGGCGAGCAGGTGAGCTGGTCAGGTGATTGGGTGAGCAGGTGAGCTGCTCGCCCATTTCCTCTCTGGCACTGCTGCTCGGCCATTTCTTGTCTATTCATCGATTCTTCGTGATTTTGCCCTTGTTTATCAAGTTTGATTAGCCGTTTCGGGACATGTCATTCGTTAATTCCTTGATTACTTTCTTAAGCACTTGGATTAGATTATTTCATCAACAGGGCGGGCATAACAGCAGCTGTGAAAGGGTGCATCGGAGAAAGGGGACAGCGGGACAACAGATTTTCAGGCTTTTTAAGATGGCAGGGCAACAAATTTTTGCAACTCTCTCTGACGAAGATGAAAGGGGCTTTGATCCGAAGAGAAAAAAGGGGCGACACCATGTAGGCGATGACGATGACACGCTAAGGGCTTCAATCCAACAACGATGGAGGTGATAAGTTGATTTTGGAGTTTTTCACTTTTAATTTTCGATTTGGGGACTTTCGATTAGATGCCAAAAACTGATTTTGGGGCTTTCAATTTATTTTCTTTTCTCCAGTGAAGACAAAGATGTTTGTTGGATTTTTAATTTTTTTAGTTTTTAAGATGTGCGCAAATGAAGAAGCCATGTCTCTATTTCTGCGATGGAAGCCTACAGGGTAAGTGACTAATTCTCATTATCTGTGAAGATTTGGTTTCAATTTTTTCTGTGAAGATTTTGGTTTCAATTATTTCTCTGAAGATTCAAATTCAATTTTCTTTTGTTAAGATTTGGTTTTGATTTGCTTGATTTTTAGTGATGATTTGCTCTGAAGATTTGATTCTGATTTCTTAATTTTTTGTGACGGGTTTCGATTTGGTGCACTGAATCTCAATTTGGTTTCCAATGTAGATATATTCTCCATTCGATTTGATTTCTTGATTTTTCTGCGAAAATGTTATTTTGTAAAGATGTTGATGTATATTAATGTGAAGCCATATAAGAGTTCAATTTTTTGTGTGTTTTTTTTTCACCTGAGAAAGGGTCATCGAGATTGATGGAATCATGAAAAACTGGTGGTGGGATAAAGAAAATGACTTGAAGAAGATGTAAATTTTTTATTTTAAATATGTACTGAATTTTGTGTAGCATATAATGATTGTGCAAAGTTTTCGTGTAGAATATTATGAGTGTGCAGAGTTTTTATTTTTTGTGTGAGTAAAGTTTATTTCTCGTTTGTGCAATGTTTTGTGCGTGTTTGAAAATAGATGAAAAATGTGTTGATTTAATCCCAAAACCCCTTAGAATAAGAGTAAAGTAGTTGCAAATAAGTTTAGAAAAATAGTCTAACTGGCAGGAGGCCGTATTATGTTAATAGGCTAGTTCAACAGGCAACAGTCCACTTGAAGAATAAGAAGAACTTATCTTTGAAGATCAACTGCCCCGATGCATATTTAGTATATAAACCCATCAAGGAGAAGTTCACCACAGAAGACTAAGTACAACTAACCTGAAGTACTATCCTTACTCAAGAGAGTTACAACCCCACTGTGAAGAAGTCACCTGAAGCATTAAATGTTACTACAACATTTAATAAGGTGGTTGTAACACTTAATAAAGTCTTAAATATAACAAAAGGAATGTTCCTAGTCACCTGAAGAAGTGACAGTGGACTTGAAGAGGGCCGTTTGACTGGTTTGAAAACATAAGCCAATGAGAAGTTGCCACCTATATACGGACCTGACACAAAGTTGACTAACCAGACAGTACCAAAGTCAGAAGCAACCAAAAACCTAGGATGACACAAACTACAAAGGCGGCTGCATGTTTGCCAATATTGTGTCTCACGCAAGTGTATGGGTAGTTGTAGACTAGGCAGGTTGACCAAGTAATAATATCGAACACAGGGAAACGGGGCAATGTAAAGTAAGATTGTTGTTTAAGGAATCGAATCGAAGAAAGCAATAAAGGATCAGGTGTTTATCTACTAATCTTGGCAAAATAGTAAAGACTACCTATCACCCTATGTCAAAGTGAGCAAGAGTGAAGACATGCATTAGTGTAATCCTTCTATGATTTGTTTGGTGCATATCTCTCCTAATCATGCAAGCGTAATTGGATAATCAATTAGGCACTAGCCTTGTTAATGTGCCTAGGTCTCCCCTAATGACACTTAACACCCTATTGTGGTGACTAATCACATAGGCAATTCTCATTGTCCTAAGAGAATTTCATCAAACACTTAGCATGCACAACTTTCAATAAAGAACATTCATGAAAAGCTCAATTCTCATGTCTTGCTAATTCACTAGGGTTCCAAACATTCAATTGGCAATATCAAGCATTCATTTATAACATCAGATTAACCATCCAATATCACCAAGCAATCATAAGATCAATAGAATCACCATACTACTATATAGGATTCATACACCAATGCATTAAAAAATTAGCCAATGGCTAATTGAATGAACAAAACTACAATTAAGCTATCTAACATCATCATAACAATTAATATGAAAGAAAATTACAAAGTTCTTACCTAATACAAGCTAATTGAAATGACTATCCACTACCTTGGAATCCCAACTCGCAATCCGGAAATTGAAATTGAAAACTGAACTGTAGAAATGTAGCTCTAATCACGACTAAGATGCAGGAACAAACGGATCGACAATCCAAAGGATGGATTAAAAGTAATTGAAGATTGAAACTAAGAAAATCTAATAAACCCACTTTGTAACTTCTTTTAACTTCTAATCTAATGAAGAATCTAAGAAAATGAAATGAAAGTGTGTGGAATTGTCCTTGGAAATCTGAGCTTGAAGTATATATAGTACTTTCCATGCATGCACCATACTGCCCTTTATTAAAACGCGCAAAAGACGAAATTGCCCCTTAATTTCTGGAAAACGCACTAGGCGCGCGATCACCAACAGCTGGGCCCGCGATCACGAGCTGGCACGGCTGCGTGCGCGGACGCTCGTCGCTCAGTCCGAATGTCGACGCGCGAGCAGAAGAGGCCGGCGCGCGACCTGGCGCATTCTGTGCCGGTCGATCTTCGACTTCCTCGTTTTCTTCATATCTTAAGTTCTAGAGCTCCGATTGACTCAATTCTTTTTGCGTTGCGACCCTCTCTTCGATATCTTTAACATGGTATATCATTTTCACCATTTGACTCAACTCCAAAAATCCAGAATTTATCGAACTTGCTCGTCTCTTCACCTTTTTGCTTGTTTTCACCTATAAACACAACTTTCTAGCCAGCAAGGGGTCAAATGCACAAAGTATATCATAATAGGGTCAAATATAAACATAAATTCATCAAAAGCATATAGAAAAATGAATGCAAAATGATTCAATTATGACCCTAATCACTGATTAATTCCAAGAAAGCTTGGGAGTGACTGCATGAAGATTTGAAGAACATTAATTTACCAAAATACATGATTTGAAAACCTTCTCTACAACAGATTTTTTTTAAAATTATGTCTATAAATACAGAGGTTGAAGATAAAGAGAAGCACGAGAAACACTCAAGCCTTCAAGAACCCAAGCATTCAACTCTCAAAGCACTCAGATAACACTCGAAAATCCTATAGTTTCCCAAGTGTTTTCATTCTTAGAGTTCGACTCTATATCATATGCTTATATTTTAATATCCTAAAAGCCTACTGAGATAGTCCAAGCCCAAAAAATATTCCTTATTGTAAAGGGTTATCTCAAACCAAGTTGGAACCCACTCAAAGCTAATAAGTTGTGAAGTTTGAGGTGTAGAGTAATCTAAGGACTATTCTCGGTGTAAAATCTAGAGAGGACTAGGACTCAAGCAAATTTCAGGGATTAAGACTAAGTTTTATTCCTGATCAGTGTACCTTGGCACTATTGTTCAAGGAATTTCAAAGTCAAGGAATTCTCCTGTTAAATCAGGAAAGTCGATGTAGGAGATCGTCTAACTCCGAACCACTATAAATCCTCTGTGTCTTTATTGCTTTATTCCTTCGTGTGTGTTGCTTGGTCAAATCCTTTCAGGTGTGCAAATTTTATTTCTATATCCTATCCGCTGCTAATAGACTTACATTGATAAATATTCAACTTACAGACTATCTAACCTTGAAGTTGAAAAGTACTCCCTCCGTCCCGTAGGAATTTGCACCCTACGGGACGGCACATTTTTTAAGGAAAATGTGTTTTATATATAAAGTAATGGCATATGGGTAAATATGTGTAAAGGTTTGTGAGTGTGCACGTAAATCAATGTTTCCTTTTTTAGTAGTGTGCAAATTCCTGTGGGACGTCCAAATAAGGAAAGTGTGCAAATTCCTGTGGGACAGAGGGAGTATCAATTACCAGTCTCTCTGAAGTTTTCAACAGACTACTTACTAATCCTTTGTTAAATACAATTTATACTTTGATTGAAATGATTGAGTAACAATTAATTTTGTCACAAAAATATACCTTTGGCATATTAGATTATTTTATTGTAATATTTTACGTAATTAATATAATAATATTATGAAGGTGAAGTTTGTGACTAAATTTTCATTAAGTGTTCAAATTTTCATCAAGTATAAATTTCTTGATGAATCAAATATGATGAAGCCATATTCATATTTGTTTATTCTATTATCTTTTTAAAAAAAAACTTCTATTTCCTAAATATATATCTAACAAAAATAGTTTGATTGATTCAAACCTGACCTTTTTAAGTATTGTTGGAGATTTGTTAATTGTCATGACAGGGATAATGCTACAGAAAAGATGGAAACATCACACGCTTTAATTTCCTAAAAGAAATGCACAAAGGAAAGAGATGACATTAACCGCGTACGTACTGTCTGTCTGTCTGTCAACAAAACATCCTTTTCCAATGCACACTAAATCCCACATAGAGATACTTCCCCAAAAAAAAAAGAAAAAAGGTGTCATAATATTTTTGTTTTCTTATGATCTGAAAATCTTGATCACCATACCCCTTCAAATCTTTGTCAGTTTCTCTCTCTAGAGATAGTACATCCCTCTGATCTCATCATCCGTCTTGTATTCATCATTCAACACAAAATTAGTAGTAGTACTGCTGCCATTCCCCAAAACCCCATTGATCACATTTTGATGATCATCAAATCCATCATAATGACTTAGCAAGAATTTGTCATCAAAACCACCCTGAAAACCGTCTTTCCCGCAGCTCCCGTCGGAGGATGAGCAGCTTGCAGCTTCATTATTAATCCCTCCAAAGACGAAGACATTGTTGTCTTTTCCATCGCTATTCTGGAAATCCATCAAACTCTCTTGGGGGAAGTGATACTGACTGCAGGAGGGTATTAATGGAGGGGTGTAGCTGTAGAGAGAGATTGATTCAGCTGCTTGGTAGTACAACTGCGAGAGAGAGTGGAACTGTTGTAGTGTTTGTGCAGGAAAGGTGTTTTGTGAAATATTTGATGGAGGAGGAGGAGGAATCATGGCCATCAGTTTCTTCTTCAGCTTTGTGTTCCAATAGTTTTTTATGTCATTATCAGTTCTTCCTGGTAACTGGCCCGCTATGATTGACCACCTGTATTTTTTGTGAGATTGATCTCATTAATTATGTCCTAATTTATAAAGAATCATGTGATCGATGATCGAAGACTTCTTTTCTTCTTCAAATTCGAATCAAATTTAGTGTTTGTGTGGAAACAAATCTTTTAATTAGCTCTAATTACAAGATCAGATCGACGCACTATTTATTTATTTATTTCAAACAAGAATATTTGTTATGAGCTAGATAGATAGCATTCATAAAATCGAACACACGAAAACCCTACAAATTAATATATACATATGTCCATTTAATTATGATATAAAATCATATTTGCACAAAAAGGGAAGGGGGGGATAGAGATGTACCTGCTTCCAATGGTTGCATAAAGGGTACAAATGACTTTATCTTCTTCATTAGAGAATTCTCCATGTTTAATGTTGGGCCTCAGATAATTAAGCCACCTCAATCTGCAGCTCTTTCCACACCTTCTCAGACCTATATATATATATATATAAAATATTAATTTCAGCACAACATATATATATATATTCAGAGACGACATTAAGATGATTATCATGAGCACACCATCTCATATTAATTTAATTTTTTTCCCTAAGATTTAGTAACTAGCAGTGTGTGTGTGTGTTTGTGTTACCAGCTTTTTGAGGAAGAGCGATCCAATTTCCACCGGTGCCAAATTTGGCAATAAAGTCCTTCAGTTTTGCATCTTCTTCAGGTGACCATGGCCCTTTCTTAACGTTCGCCTTATCACAGCAAGGAGCTCTTCCCATTTTCTCTCTCTCTCTCTCTTCCACCTTATGTTTGGTTCATATATATATATATATATATATGATCTCTCTCTCTCTCTCTCTCTGCAGTTTGAGAAGCTAGCTTGTCTCCTTGCAGGTTTATCTCTCTAATAATTTGATTTGCTGTGTTGTGGCATCAGCCCTTTTATTGATGTGAACCGATCAGGAAACAGTAATATATATCACTCGTGTTTTCTGAAGAAGCTACAAGTCAAAGGGATACCCATAATTTAATTGGACTTATTAATCTTTTTGTGGAATAGTTAGTTAATTATTTTTTGAGATTTTCATTTTAGTTCCTTAAATTAAAATTTGCTGTAATATTGATTAATTATATTTTTACTAAAAAGATCAGAAACGGTGCCATGTGGTGAAAAAATGATCCTATATATACAGTATCTTTTTTTATTTTCTGACAAAAATAAAATTAAAATTGGATCAACTGGCAAGTTGTGGAATAAATTTGAAAAACTTAAATTTTTATTGGGACATTTTGTACACAAGTCCAAACTTATGTGACAAATATATATCAGGCCTAGTCTCTTCCTTGTATTTCAAGATTCCAATAGTTAAATTAACTCTTGCTTATAGTAATAAAGTAATTATTATTGGACAAGAATAGCTAAGTCGGAACACGCTAATTACTTTTATGGAACCTTACAAATTATAAATAATACGTCTGTTCTAACTTATTTTTATAAAAGACACGACACACAGTTTAAAAAATAAATTAAATATATAAACATGAAATTAAATAATAAAATATAAGAAATATATTTTGTTAACTTTTATGAATATAAATTTCTTTTAAATATAAAAAAATTAGATGATTTTAAAATAAAAAAATATGAAAATTATATTGTACAAGGATTATTTATAGCACATCCAGCTACCAAAAAGTCATCTAAAAGTAGTGATATGGTTTTCATCTTTGGATTTTAGTCTCGTACTTTATTAGTATTATATGGGTGTGCATTGAAAATAAAAAAATTTCATGTGAAATCACTCATCCCGAGCACTATTTAATTGGTCATCATTTACAATTAAATATTTAAAAAATGTAATTCAATGTATTTTTTAATATTTATATCAATTGTTCCCATTGTATAATATTATATAATTGCAATGTATAATTATATGTTATTAATTATAATTATTCTGTAAAAATAACTGCAATATTTTAGTAATAAAATATTAACATACTATTCAAAATATAAATCATAAGGTGGACCTAATTTTTAACTGGAAAAACAGTAAAAGGAAAACTGCTGATCAATTTTGCAATGAAGCACACGCAATGACGAGTTTCTTGTGGAATTTTGCTTAAGTTGTTACAGGTGATTTCTTTATATCGAAGTCGAGCCACATAAGTGCTCAGAATACATAATATAGATTCGGAAAAAAACTTGTATACATTATTTTATCGTAGAACTATTCATATTGAGAAATTCATGTGTCTGCGTCGGAATTCATGGGTCTGCGTCCGAACGGATTGGAGGGTTGTTTTTTTAATTCACACTATATGCAAATTTCGATTATTTATTCCCAAATATGTTATAATTTGAATAAATCCATGCATGTTTTTAAAGTAAAACACTAAAACGTGTGTTACAGTCAAACTTTTTTTTTTTGCACAGATTCATTTATTTTTGTAGAAATAAATTTTTTTTCCATACAATGTAATTAAAGCAAAATGTGCTACTATAAAAAAAAATTTGTGTTTCATAAATATTTATTTATTTGTATAGAAAAAATTATTTTTCTTATAATAACACATATAAAATAGTAAAAAGTGTGTTATTACATAAATCAATATATTTAGCTTAATGGATGATAATTAAATTAAGAAACACAAATTATTCTAATAAAAATACATTTTATCATATAGTAACACATGTTTGCCCTTATAGTAACACAAATTGGGGAGCAAATTTATGTTACTATTAGAGCAAACATGTACTACTATCTTATGAAATGTTGCTATTTTACATATACTAATTTGTTTATATAGAATAAATAATTTTTCACATAATCACTACTACACATTGAGGCTTGCAGAGCTCTACTTGAAGTGCCCTTGTCAAAACCGCTCTCCAAGTGCTCACTTGGAGAGCGGTTTTTACAAGAAAAAAAAAAAAAAAAACACTTGTAGAGCGGTTATTAACCGCTCTACAAGTAAAATGCAGTTTATTAAGAATTAAAAAAAAAAAAAAAAAAAGAAAAGGATTCGGAATCGCTTTAATTAAAGCGGTTTTCGACCGCTCTATAAGTCAGAGCGGTCAAAAACCGCACTGCAAGTGCCTATCTGAGAGCGGTCAAAAACCGCACTGCAAGTAGTTGAGTGAGTGCGGTCAAAAACCGCACTGCAAGTGGTTTTAAACCTAGGTAATATATTCTCCCCCAATTGAATTTTCTTATTCGCGTCTTCTCCAAAATTTTCCCCCTCCCCCAAATAGCCTCAGTGCCGCCGCCTGCCTCAGCGCCGCCTCCTGCCTCAGCGCCGCCGCCTCAGTGCCGCCGTCGCCTGCCTCAGCGCCGCCGTCGCCTGCCTCAGTGCCGGTAAGAAGAAATTATTATATATATGTACAGTTATTAATATATATATACGATTAAATATTATATGTATATATATACAATTATTAATATATATATATATATATATACAGTTGCCGGAAACGCGGCGCCGGGAGCCGCCACCTCTTCCCAACCGCCGCCGGGCCGCCACCTTGTCCCCACGGCTGCCGGAGGTAAGTTTTTTAATTTTATTCACATTTTAATTTTAATTTATTTTTAAATCTTAGGTGATACATTTAATAATATCTTATTTTTTTCTGAATTTTGTTTTTGTAATTGTAGGTGATACATTTGAACAAGTGACTCGATCGGATTCATTGATATCATCTGTATTCACTATCATCGTAAGTTTACTTTTTAAATAAATAAGTATTAATTAGCATGGTAGAATTTTATTTCAATTTTAAAAGTATGATGATCGATGTTCGATCCACGATTAACTATATGATGATCGATGTTCGATCTATGTTTGAATATTATAATTTTATTGTATAATAATGTAGTTGATGTGGAGTTGGGAAATAATTGTTGGTTGTTGGTTGTTGTTTGCTGTAGAATGTACGTTCCGATTTGATTATTTTTAATTAAATCGGAAATGGATGCACTAGGATGTTGATGAAATGGGGATTATGATAAAATCTAAACGAAATTCTGCCGAAATTTTTAAAAAATATTAATATTTAGTTAGAATATATATGTAGAGTCGAAGTATATGACTAGGAGTATTAGTAGGGTCCCAATAATACCAAATGGATTAAGTGTTCAAACTTTTAAAAGAATTTGAATAAATGTATGACAATCATATTATTATTTCATAGGCATCTTTAGTTCTATATGGATCGAAGGTGGATTAAAGCAGATCGATTATCAGATGAGTATAGGAATGGGGTAGAAGAATTTTGTAATCATGCAATGAGATACTGCAATGACCCTCGGTACATTTCATGTCCGTGTTGGAAATGTATGAATGGGAAATCCGTTAGTGGTCGAGAAAATTTGTTCGATCACCTGATGATTCACGGTATTGATAAATCATATACCGTTTGGACATATCATGGTGAGAGAATAGGTGAATGTAGCTCAAGTAACCTAGGAGCTGACTTTAGGTTTGAAGACACAATGGATGCCGATAGTTTTGGAGATGCACCGAGTGTTGATTCATCTAGTGGGGATGACGATAATCTAGGAGATCATCCTTATATGTCTGAGAAGTTAAGAGATGACGCTGGATTACCTCTTTGGCCCGGGTGTAAGAGGGCAACAAAACTGTCAGCTGTATTGATATTATTCAATCTAAAGGCAGCTCACCAATTGTCTGATGTGTGCTTTACTGATATGCTTGAAGCGGTTAGTGGTCTATTGCCTGATGAGAATGTACTGCCTACGAGAGCATATGATGCTAAGCAAATGCTCAGGTCCATCGGTCTAACACATCGAAAAATTCATGCTTGCCCAGGTGATTGTGTCTTATTTCGTAAGAAGTATGCAGATCTCGTTGAATGTCCCAAGTGTGGTAAGAAGCGATATATGAGTAATAATTCTACTTCAAAGGTGATGTGGTATTTCCCAATAATACCAAGATTCAGGAGAATGTATAGTAGCGTTGTGGATGCTAGACATTTGTCTTGGCATCATGATGATAGAATCCAGGATGGATTGCTAAGACATCCTGCCGATTCACCCCAGTGGAAGACATTCGATGTGAGACATCCAGAATTTGGCAACGAGCCACGACACTTGCGTCTTGCACTCTCAACTGACGGAATGAATCCATTCGGTATTCAAAGTACCAACCACAGTACTTGGCCAGTGATTTTGATGGTTTATAACCTTTCACCATCGTTGTGTATGAAGCGTACTTACATGATGTTGTCCATGTTGATATCAGGACCTAAACAACCTGGTAATGACATAGATGTATATTTGGCTCCTTTGATAGAGGACTTGAAGCTGATGTGGGATGAGGGTGTCGATGTTTATGATGCTTATAGAAAGGAGAATTTCAAGCTGAAGGCCATGCTGTTTGGGACTATCAATGACTTTCCCGCTTACGGGAATCTATCTGGATATAGTGTGAAGGGAGCTGATGCATGTCCTTGTTGTACCAACAACACTGATCATATTCGATTGAGTTACTGTAAGAAGTCAGTCTATATGGGACACAGGAGGTGGTTGGACCCAATGCATAGGTACAGAACAATGACCGATGAATTTAACGGCAGAGTTGAGGTTCGTGAAGCACCACGTTTATTGTCAGGTTCAGATGTGTTGAATGAGATGAAGAAGATCAACACACAGTACGGGAAAAAATTTGCAAAGAGTGTCCCCACTAGCGGTTGGAAGAAAGAATCAATTTTCTTTCAACTGCCATATTGGAAAGAGTTGTATGTTAGACACTTCATTGATCTAATGCACACTGAGAAGAATGTTTGTGCCAGCTTGGTCAACACTTTTATTAGCTGATAAGAAGTCCAAGGATGGTTACAATGCAAGGATGGATATGATGGAAATGGGAATAAGAGTAGAATTGGCACCTCAGACACTTGAAGATGGACGAGCACCAATCTTACCTCCTGCTGCACACACCTTGTCCAAGAATGAGAGAAAAGTGTTTCTTCAAACACTGAAGGATGTGAGAGTACCAGAGGGATATTCGTCCAACATACGGAGGCTTGTATCAGATGATGGCGTGAGACTGATGAATTTGAAATCGCATGACTATCATGTGATAATGGAGAACTTCTTACCGATTGCCATTCGTTCTATCTTGCCTGAAAATGTGCGCATAACTATAACAAAGTTGTGTTGGTTCTTCAAGGCAATGAGCAGCAAAGTCATTGATCCTAAACTCTTGAGTGGTTTTCAGAGACAGATTGTGGGGACGCTTTGTGAGCTTGAGATGTATTTTCCTCCATCATTCTTTGATATAATGGTTCACTTAACCGTGCATTTGGTACATGAGACAAGGATGTGTGGTCCTGCACCTATGCGATGGATGTATGGTGTGGAGAGATACATGAAAGTGTTGAAAGGATATGTGAAGAATATGTTTAGGCCTGAAGGATGCATTGCAGAACGCTACTTAGTAGAAGAAGCGGTCGAGTATTGGTCTGAGTTTATTCCAAATGTCGATGCAATTGGAATTCCTACTACTCGGCACACCAACAGGACTGAAGGTGAAGGCGTTACCGGTGGTCAATCGGTAAGTGTTAGTATAGAGGAACTAACACGGATGCACTTATGCGTACTCCACAATACGGTCGACGTGCTTCCTTTTATTGACCTTCACATGCAAACACTTTTTGAGACATTTCCCTCAAGCGATAGATCATGGATTGAAGCTGAACATAATCGCACATTTGTACACTGGTTCAAGGAGTATGTTGCAAACATGTTGTCACAAGATAATGAATCAGTTGGGGAAAGAGTTAAGTGGTTATCCAGAATGCCTGATAGTCATGTGTATTCATATAAGTGTTATCTTATTAATGGGTATACATTTTATACTAGAGATCATGATGTCAAGAGTACAATGCAGAATAGTGGGGTGTCCATTAAAGCAAGTGCAGGGGATCAGTCGATTGCTACTTACTTTGGACAGATAGTCAATATTTGGGTACTCGACTATATTGTTCACCGTGAACCCATATTCGATTGTAGCTGGGTGAGGATTTCTAACGGAGTCCAAGTTGAAAGTTCTGGGTTTGTACGTGTTGATTTGAAAAATGTGGGATACAAAGATGACTCTTACATAATGGCTTGTCAAGCTCAACAAGTTTTTTATGTCCCAGACCCAATCAATAAGAAATGGTCCATTGTGGTTCTGTCAAATAAATTCAGTGATAGTTACCAGATTAGCGATCACGTCGATGAAGATATTGACAATATCGATGATCCTTTCAGAGACTTCACTTTTTCTGGTCCCTCCTTCGATGATCCTAGTTATCGCCCGTACCAGAGAATATTTAGAGATGGGGATGAATATGGCAATCCAGATCTAGTTAATATTCATGGTCATGAACGAGAAAAGTTAGCCAAAAAATGAAAAAGAAAAATGTGTGCTAAAAAGAAATGTATATTTTTATTGTATGTTTATTCTTGTGTTTTATTGTATGTTTATTCTTATGTTTAATTGTATGTTGATTAATTTTGCAGGATCATGTCATATTTACCCCATCCCCGTGGAAGTGGAGGAGATGATGGAGATCATCTAGATGATATCCACGAGGCGGATGATGTTGAGGCAAATGATCCTCCCACCACTAGCAGCCGTACTGGGATGAATTCATACGTAGATCGATGGCTACCGATTTTCAGGTAAAGATAACGCATATACTAATTTTCTCTATTTTAATTCATGATATAATTTTGTGTTAATATTTCATTGTAGGCTAAAAGTAAGAAAAACAGCCAACAAGCGTAGAATATAGAAGCACGATATCGGGGATCTTCCAAAGGTTATGCACGCATAAGGGAAGAAATGGTGAGAACAAAATTTTATACCACTTAACCGTATTAGTATATTCGTTTTTAGTAATTCTAATTAAGAAACATGTTCATCAATATCGTAGCTGATAGAAAAAAAAGAAAGCTGGAGAGAGCAACTCTGTTGTTGGTCGTTTCGAGTTATTTCAAACTACCAGAACGACTCCTGGTGGGAGAGTTCCCGATCCTGCGTCACAGCGCGTTATTGATAATGCGGTAATCTATCTATTATGTTTTTATTATTTCAAACAATTATTTGATTTGATATTATTTAATAATAACCTTTTGTGATTCAGGACCGCATATCTCCAAGCATGACTCCTGACGACCTCCGTTATATTGGTGATAATGATCTATTTGCACGGGCTTATGGTCGTCAGGAGCATTCTGGCCGCCTGAGGGGCACTGGCTTTGGCGTGACAAAGACAACATTAATGACGGCACCTGGTGTTGCAGCTATGGAGAAGGTGGATAAACTTTCGGAGCAGGTAGCCATGTTGACCAAGCAAATGGAGTTTTTTGCTTCTCGATTCCCGAGTCAAGGACCTCAATCCAGTGCTGGAGCCAGTCATCAGGATAGTTGTCCAACTATGTTTTCTGCTGATGTTAGGGAAGAAGTTCACTATCCACTTGAAAGTAGCTCCCAGGTATAAAAATCATCAAATTTTTGCATAGATTAGTATGTTTTATAATTAAAATTTTATTTTAACAGCTACCGACCGCTTGCTATCTGTATTTGGAGCATCCTCTTCGGTTGGTGGCCCGAGGCACATTGCACAGTAGCTCCAGTGGAGTTATTCATGGTAGGCCCATTACTCCTGGTTTTCAGAGGGTGATGCTCGATGTACCCGTCGAGGGAGAAGAGGGTTCGTCGGTGCCAAAACCAATAGATGAGGCGATCACAGTTGGGACAGCGATCGGCTACTTTCTAGAATGGCCGACAAACTTGGTCTCTCTCACCTTGAAGGTAAAGAAAATAATGTTATTAATGTTCATTATCTTATTTGTTCTAAACAATATTGCATATTGAATGTAGGTATTACCGACTCCGCAAAAGTCAAAACAAAAAACACCGTATGTTGTGGACAGTGAGAGAGAGACACCGAGGGGCTCCACTGGTAGAGTGCGCAAACGTGGTTATCCCATGCCAGATGACCTTCCTCACGACTACACTCTACAGGCTATGGTGCAGCTGCAGGTATCGACATCTACATTCAATCAAATAAAAGTTCCTATTTCTGCTTTTTTTCATCAAACTGGTTGGAACGACTGGATAAACCAAGAAAATATTCTGGAAGTATTAGAAGATGGGGAGTTGAGTGCATCTTCCATATGTTTATACCTTAGGTATGTGGTTAATAATTTTCAGTATTTACTTCTTATAAAGTTTTACTTTGTTTTTAAATATTAATGCGCGTATATATATTTTTTAAAGATATTTGGGTGAGGTATATCTCTCCAGAGATATGGATGCATGTTCAAAGTATACATTCATCTCTCCCCATACGTCTGTGCTCATTGGTGATAGGAAGGATAACATGGAGAGTATGATTGCACATATGTTGACACTTAATGGGAGTGATCATCTCATTTTATGGCCTACGAATGTGGGGTGAGTACAACAAATATTTCATTAAATTTGTATTAATAAGAAAATATAGTTAATTTTAATATTCTTAATGTAATGCAGGGGACATTGGGTGTTGGTCGCGATAAACATGCAAACACTTTATGTGTATTATATGGATCCAGCTGGTGTGATGAATACGAGTTACCCTCAACTCATGTCATATATGGAAATGTAAGTTAATTTATAGTGATTTATTTAATCATAACTTATTTCAAAATAATAATTTATAATATACATATGTAACATAGTTTGATGAGGATGTACCGGTGTCGGCTGTCAGGTCAAGACTCAACATCTATCAAGCAAGTGAAATGGAAAACTATTCAGGTTATTAATATACTTTAGAAAATTATCAAATTATTAGAAAATAATTATAATTGTATGACGTGTTCATCATTGCTAATCAACAGGTTCCGAGGCAACAAGATGGGGTGCATTGTGGACATTTTGTGTGCTGTTATGTTGAAGATATAATTCAATCTTACCGGACGATCATTCCTACAAACGTAAGTTTGTTTATCTATTTATTGAAGTTATTATTGATTGAATATAAGTATTTATTAACTAATTAATTTTTCAATATTTTACAGTTTGTATATGAACGTCCGCTCGCGTATTACTTTACAAAAAGAATGGACGACTGGAAAATTGATTGGTCAGGATATTTGTACAATCGATTTTTAGCTTAAACTTTTTGTGTGACAATATGTAAACTTATTTAATTATATATTAAATTTTATTAATGTGTATATTTATTTGATTGATGTTTCATTTAATTAGTGAATAATTGATGTGTATATTTATTTTATTGATTTTAGGAATTTATTATATATTTTTTGGTATTAATTAATTATTTAATTGATTTTAGGAAATAATTGTAAAAATAAATCGAATTAAAAAAAAAAATGCTTGCAGAGCGGTTTTTAACCGCTCTACAAGTGCCCATAATAAAATAAATAAATAATAATATCTGCTTGAAGAGCGGTTTAAAACCGCACTCCAAGTGAGAGCGGTTAATAACCGCTCTCCAAGTGTCGGTAATTAAATAATAAAATAAAATAATAATATGCTTGCAGAGCGGTTTATAACCGCACTCTAAGTGAGAGCGGTTAATAACCGCTCTGCAAGTGCCTATCTTGCAGTGCGGTTCCGCAACCGCTCTCTCCACTTGGAGAGCTGCCACTTGGAGAGCCCTTAAGAACCGCTCTCCAAGAGCAAAAATAAGGGTTCTCCAAGCCCCATTCTGTACTAGTGAATATAAGAGCAAAATATGTGTTACAATAAGAACAAAAATTAATTTTTCACAAATATTTATTTGTTCTTGTAAAAATAATTTTTTTTTCATATAATAACATTATAAAATAGTAAAAAGTGTGTTATTACATGAATCAATATGTCTAATTTTAAAAGGATGATGATTAAATTAAAAAATACAAATTTATTTTTATAGTAACAAACATTTTATCCTTACAATAACACGCATTTGCCCAAATAGTAACACAAATTAGGGAGCAAGTGTGTGTTACTGTATGTACAAATATTTATTTATCCTTAGAAAAATATATATTGTACATACATAACATATTTAAGATATTAAAAGATGTATTAGTATAATATATTATCAACATAAATGAACAAAAAGAATAAAAAATAAATTAATTAACACACATTTATTCTTGGAATTTTTTTTTTCTTATAATTACTTAAAAGTATAAAAAATTAAATTTTTAAGAATTAGTAACACGAATTTTGTTTTATCAGTAACACACATTTGTCTATATAGTAACATATCTGAGAGCGAAAACCTAAAATTTACACCTTACACGAATTTTTTGTTAAAAAGAAGCCTAAATCTAACCCAACCAATATACAAACCCATAAATTTTTAAATAATTTATTTTGTGATAAAATATTTTACGCAATACTTCCTCTCACAGACATGTAATTCAGAGAAACGATAAGGTAAGAAAAAGATAATGAGGTTGAAGATGGGCTAAGGCCTCGGAATAACCTATATTATATAATCCAAGATTTTAGTAACCATTGGTGCTATACGAAAACATGTGTAATATTTTTGTAAGTCAATTTTATTGTATAATAAAAAATATAAAGTACTCTCTTTGTAAAGATTTCACGCTTTTCTGAAATTGTGAGACAAATTTTAAGAAATGTGAAGTCTTTTATGAATGGAGGAACACTAGTCTATTTTTATATATTATATAATATTATCATCGAATTAATATCTTTTAATAAAAAATTTATTACTCAAGAAATTTTTTCAATATGCATATATGTCTAAGAAATTTTTAGCAAAATTTTTTTGCAGTGGTGATTTGTCTATAAATCTTTTTAATTATAAAAGCATTTTCATTCCTAGGTACAATTTACCTAAGAAAATTATAGGTAATTACTTGAAGAAGATTTCTTGTAGGTAATTAATTACTTGAGACCTTCATTTCCTAAGAAAATTGTTTCCCTTAACAAACTATTTGCAAGTTGAGGGATGAACTCATCATGATTAGAAAATTTTGTAGAGAAATTAACAATTCCCAATATTGAATTTTTTTGTTGAAAAGTTTGTTGACAATATTCTTTATATTTTTGTAGGGTTCATATTTAAATATTTAATTTGGTAAAAATCACATTCTCTTGTAAAACTTGTTTGTAGTATAAAACATATATTAATATTACATGCATTCTTATAATTGCACTTTTCGTTTATCTTATATAATTGAATATCATATTGATTAATAGAAAATATTGTACATTTTGTCTCAAAAAATATGAATATTCAACATTTTTGAAAATTTTTTTTACTCCCATAATTATTTATCAGAAGCAAAACTATAATTTTTCCCCATTTTTTAAGAATTAAAACTGCAAATTACCCATTCACATAGGATCAACAATGTAGAAAAAAAAAACATACCGATTTTCATAGCACTCTTAGGACCAAAAGTGAAAATTTTCAAAAGCCATATTAAATGAAGTAAGCATCAACATTTATATATCATTAATTATTCGTTGGAAAACACATAGCTAGTATCCCAAACACTCCCCAACTTTTAGGTATTCATTAGGAATATGGTTGAAGTTAGTTGACAACAAATTAATCCTACCATAAGTTAACCACGTACTATTAATTATCACCTGCTCACCGAGCTCCTCACTTGAATGGGTGGTCTGGGTTTGATTCCCTTTGAGAACGAATTAAGCAAACAGGGTGTAGGATAAAAAAAAAAAACCACATACTATTAATTAATGTTAATAATTAATAATAAAAAGAATAATATAATATAATATTCGACAGTACACAAGCTTCGGATCGAGAAGAAGGTTATTATGGAGCTGGCTGCAGTCGTGGAACTTGAGAATAAATACCATTCGCTATAAAGATTGAAATAATGAGGAACTAGGATGATTTTCTTTTGATATGAATTATTTCTAATTTGTATAGTGTATTTCTTATATCCATCGACCTTGATTTCTTAAATATACAACTTAGCTGATAAAAAAAAAAAAGAATAAAATGTTTGATGCTGAAGAAAAAATATCACATGCAAGGTACAATATATATGCAAGAACTTCACTCTTGCAAAAGAAGTGGGAGCACTGATGACTACCCACCCACTTCGAGAGACTGAATTTTAGTAATCATGTGAACTAGGAGATTGGATAATCCACCTACCACTGCACCACCGAGATTCACAAATATTTTATAATCTGATTCTAATTACTCTTTAAATCTAATAATTTATATTAAATTATAATTATATTTTATTTAATATAGAATAAGTTGAGACAGGCCATTGTCGAGGTCCAAACGCAATCGGCACCTAGCCCGAAGAACCCTACCTCCATCCTATTAACGAGGATTGCATCTATTTGAATGTGGTCGAATTCAAGAAGAGGAAGATCGTAGGACTGGATGGTCACAGTAAGACTGTCCACCTATTCCAACAGTAAAGCTCATCATCATACTCGTTTGGCTCTCATTAAAGAAACGTGATTCAATTTAGACTTATATACAATAGATACATATAAATGAACAAATCAATCAAGTGTTCGAGTCGAACACTCCTTTTCCGGGTAACCTGGATGTTGGAAATTTGATTTTCTTGGCGAGCATTATTGCTTTTATTTAACATATAAAAGTCTATATACTATACGAGCCACTATATATAAGCTACTAGGTCCTTGGCTAAGTGGTTCGAGTCTCACCCAGAGCTCGTGTGGTTACAAATTCGAACTCTGTTAACCCTATTTTTTTAGGCAAAAAAATCGGCGGTCGCTACTTATTATTTCGCGACGGCTAGTGACGATCACCAAAAGTTTATTATAAAATTTATATATTAACTTAATTATTAATCCAGCAACCGTCGGAAATGATCGCTAAATAATAAATTGTGACCATCCTTAGCAGTTGCTAAATGGATTCATTAGGGTCAAGACCCAGTTCAGTCAGCGAACCTTAAATACAGTAGCTAAATCGAAAATTGGTGCAAAAAACAATCAGTAAATTAGTGATTTGTATTTTTCGGCGATCACTAATCGATCGCCAAACCTAATTAGTAATAAAAATGGTCGCCATTGCAGTTGCCTTTTTTTTTTTGTAGTGTAAATTATACACGAGCAAAACTAGTGGGTGAACATCATTTAAATTTTATATATTTACAAATTATCATGTTTAGTTTTTTTTTTTTTTTTTGAACGGTAAAAAAAGTCATTTATTAATAGAAATTGTTGAGTACAAGGGGTACTCAACCCTTACATCAATGAACATATATATCAATTAAAATCAGAGCTAAATTCAACAATGTCTCAAACTTCTTAAATGATCTCTTAACCACACTACAAAAAAAAAAACACGTTTAGTGGCAAATTTTTTTGTCACTATATGAATAATTTTGTTACTAAAAATTGTTAGTGACAATTTTAGAAGTTGTGACTATAAACGCTGTGGCTAAAAGATTAGTCATGAAAATGCGTTAATTGTCACTATAAGTCATATTTGTAGTAACATTCATAATTTATCACCAAAGTTAATATTTTAGTCATGCATTATTGTTATCACTGTTATTTAATATTTAGTCACATTATTTTGTTATTGCAGTTACTTAAGTTTTTTGTCACATTTATTCACTGTTACTAAAATATTAACTATAGTTACAAAAAAAATTATGACGCTATAATGAAGATATTTAGTCATGATTGATTATTATCACTAAAATATAATATTTATGTTACGATATAATATTCATGACTATAATTTCTTACCAGTCGACACTATAAATATGTTGCTAATTAAGGCTTCATTATCACTAAAAACTAAAAAACTCATTACAAATTTAATTTTTATATTAATATTTTTAAATAAAATTCAGTAATATTATTAATATTTATAATATTTTGATAAATGTATTTTAACTGTAGTTACGAAATAGTTATCACTAAAACTTAAAATTCTCGCAAATTTTTATTAGTATTAACTATTATTAATTTAATTAAAGTAATCAAAATATAAAATATGATATTGTGATAATGCATTTATGTATATATAGTTCTAAGCCAATGAATATTTTTCCAATATTATTCAATACACATAAAACAATTGAAATAAAATATTAAAAATAAAAAGTAAGACTTATGATAAAAAACATCACATGCACATAGTAGAAAAATCCAAATTCTTAATACATCAATACTTGAAATAAATGTAATGCTAAACCAATAAAGTAGATAATTAAAGTCAAATATCTAAAGGAAATTACATAAAATAATTAAATAAGCATCAAGTTTGATGAATTGTCGTAGAACCAAAGCTGCTCAAAAGTCATCTTTCAAACCTGTAAAAAAAAAAAATATCTAGTATTTATTGAAAGAAAAATTATATCAAAGATAAATCACACTAATAATACATATAATTACTTACATTAGAATGTGGAACGTGACTTATTTGATTCAGTGTTTGAAATATTTCAGGAATTTTGGCTTCTAAGAACTCCAATCGTGAAGCCATCTCTTTATTCTTCGTCAACAGTGCTTCCATTGATTCTTTGTCTTGTTGAAGCTCATTTCTTAAAAATTCATTCTCCTTTTGTAATTTAGCATTAATTTTTTCTCTTTTTTCAGAAGGTGGTTTCAAGCCATCTCCACAACCACGTAGTCGATGAGGCTTTTCTTGCCTAAGCCCCTCCACAAATGCTTCATCTTCAAGAATTGCATTATCACCATCTTGCAATTCAACAATTTTATCCTAAAGTTTTAAAAAATGAGAAAATAACAAGGTAGAAATGTTAATTATACATAACATTGCAACTATAACTAGATCGAGTACTTTTCTGACTCTGTAAGTATATATAATTAAATAATTATAATACGAAGAAAAATTGATGAATTAAAAAATATAAATCTTACAGGTAGCTTTTTAGACTGAACATGCTCGTTTTTATCTGCAACTTCTTCTTCTTCTTCTTCTTCTTCCTCTTCCTCTTCCTCTTCCTCTTCTTCTTCTTCACAATTAACTTCTTCTTCTTCTTCTTCTTCTTCTTCTTCTTCTTCTTCTTCTTCTTCTTCTTCTTC
>JAPKLY010000160.1:463669-500379 GCA_026898435.1 Prunella vulgaris | reverse complement strand
TCTTCTTCTTCTTCTTCTTCTTCTTCTTCTTCTTCTTCTTCTTCTTCATAATCAACTTCTTCTTCTTCCTCCTCAACCTCCTCATTGTTTTGATGTTCTACGGGTGCCACTTCATTTGCATCAATTGTAGTTGCAGGTATATCATTTCTATACCACTCATCTACAATATCATTGGAACATTCAGCCATATCAAATGTGTTGTGCAATTTTCTTAATTTTCAAGCACATTCCATAAGCTTCGAGCTTGAATCTCAATCACAATTTTCCAATCACTACCTAGTTTCATATCATTCACGTAAAACACTTGTTGAGCTTGAGATGATAACACATATGGTTCATTTGTCTTCCACGGTCGTGACACCTTAATACTTGTGCAATTATGCTTATCTGTATGCACCGACTTACCTTCATACCATTCACACTTAAACAACACCACTTGATGGTTTCCTAAGTTATCTAACTTAACAATATCTTTCAAGATACCGTAATAGTTTTGAAAGTCTGATGACCCCTCAACTTTTACAACTACACCAGAATTCTGAGTTCTTTTATGCATCTCACGTTGTTTAGTATGAAAGCGAAATCCATTTGCAATGCAAACCTCATAATGAGTCACACGCTTATCAGGACCATATGCCAAGTACGGAAGTTCTTCACTTGTAGAATGATTTTCTGTAATATCCAATTTGACCTGTTAATAGTTTTTAATTAGGCAAGTAATTATGAAAATAAGCATTATCACAAAATTAATTATATGAAAAAAAAAATTACTCTCTCTTCAAACCACTTCGCAAAATACTCCTCGTGCTTCTTTTCGACATCCACATAGTTTTTTTTCTTAAGTTCTTCTTTGTGTTCACTGAATATCAATATCAATATCAATACAATTACTTCTAAATTAAAAGGCAATAGTGATCATATCATTGACAATCATATTTTAAAAATTTATAGAAACATAATGCATGTCATACCAATATATGATCCCAATAAAATTTACAAGATGATTTCAAGAAAGTAGATAATGTAGAAATATTTATTTCAAAGAGTTTAATGCAAATCATATAAATTATATCTACTCATTAATTTAATATATGCAAGATCATTATATATTTATCTGAGATATGCACAAACTTTAATCGTACTCATACTTTATTAAAAAAAAAAAGAGTTTGTGAAATACCTTATGAATGGCATCACTTCATCACAATTCTTCAATACATAATCACGAACCTGCTTTAATGATTTTTCATCAAGAAAACTATATGTACCTTTTCCTACGAGGCGTGAGGTTTCAGAAAACACCGACAAATTATTTTCTGAAATTTCTTGACTTATTTCATAATTACGTTCTATTTTATTGAATTGTGTCTCAATATCATTCATATACAATGAGCAAAAAGTCAAGCATTCTTCAGCAACATAAGCCTCTGTCATTGATCCTTCTGGAGAAGCTTTGTTTTTAACATATTGTTTTAATATGCAAGTACCTACAACAAACATTTAACAAATATTAAAAAAATTGATGTTGTAAGAATTAAAATTATAATGTATGATAAATATTACCTCTCAATGGGATACATCCATCTATATTGTATTGGTCCTCCCAAAATTGCCTCTCGTGCAAGATGAATAGATAAGTGTATCATTATGTCAAAAAATGATGGAGGAAAAATTCTTTCCAATTTGCACAAGGTCAAAGAAATTTGATCTTCAAGATATTCTAAATCTGCTCTTTTCAATGTTTTTGAGCATATTTGTTTGAAGAAATTGCTAAATTCATGTAACGCCTCACACACGTTACTATTCAAAATACCACACACTGAAATTGGCAACAATTGTTGCAAGATTATGTGACAATCATGAGTTTTCAAACCTGTAATTCGACAATCATTAATGTTCACACATTTTTTCAAACTGGCAGGAAATGCATCTGGATACTTCACTGAGGCCAAGAATGTGCACATCTTTCTTTTTTCGAACTTAGATAGAGTATAGCATGCAGGAGGCACCAAATAAGTATTCCCAACTTTCTTTGCATGTAATTCAGGTCTTATTTGTAATTCTTGCAAATCAAATCTAGACTTAATAGTATCCTTATTTTTGCCTTCAATATCTAGTAAAGTCCCCAAGATATTATCGCACACATTCTTCTCTATATGCATGACATCTAAGTTATGTCGCAAGTTTAGAGTTCGCCAATATGACAAGCTAAAGAAGATGCTACATTTTTTCCAATTTGATTCTTCACCACGTTTTCGCTTCTTTGATTGTGACTTTCCAATTATGACTGGACCCAAAGAGCTTAACTGTTCAACCACATCATCCCCCGTTAAAAGACGTGGTTTATCTCGAATTTCTTTTTTGCCATCAAAAGCACTTTTCAGTTCACGCCACTTATGATCACGTGGTAAGAATCGACGGTGACACATATAGCATATTTTTTTTCCATTTGGTAACCACATGCTACTTGTTTCTGTATTGCATATAGGACAAGCTAAATACCCTTCTGTGCTCCACACTGATACTAACCCATAAGCTGGAAAGTCATTTATTGTCCACAATAACGCTGCCCGTAAGTTAAAACTAGTACCAGTTGAGGCATCATAAGTTTCTACTCCAAAATCCCATAGGTCCTTTAATTCATCAACCAATGGCTCAAGAAAGACATCTATGTCATTACCTGGAGATTTTGGACCTGAGATAAGCATTGATAGAATGAAAAAAGGCGCTTTCAAGCATTTCCATGGGGGCAGATTATATGGTAAAAGAATTACAGGCCACGTACTGTGAGATGAACTCATGATTGAGAATGGATTAAAACCATCGATTGCTAATCCAAGCCTAATATTTTGAGGATCTTGAGAAAATGACTCATGCATTTTATAGAACTCTTTCCACTCTTGAGCATCTGCAGGATGCCTAAGTACTTCATCATCTGTGAATTTTTCCTTGTGCCATCTCATATCCTCCGCTGTCTTCTTAGATATAAATAATCTTTGTAGTCTTGGCCTCAATGGAAAATAGCGTAAAACTTTTTGTGGAATCATCTTCTGTTGTTTTCCACAATTTCCATCATTATTGATCTCCGTGAATTTATATCGAGGAGTTGAACATTTTGGACATTCTTCTTCTTTTGCATATTCCTTTCTGAATAATACGCAATCATTTACACAAGCATGTATCTTCTCATAGTCCAATCCAAGCTCTCGAATCATTTTCTTTGCCTCATAAAAGGAGCAAGGGAGGGTCTCACCATCAGGAAGTGCCTTTTTCAAGACCTCAAGCAACATTGAAAAAGATTTATTGCTCCATCTGCTAACTATTTTTATATGCATTAATGTAACAACAAATGACAGCTTACTAAAACTTTTGCAACCTAGATATAATTCTTTATCAGCATCTTTCAATAATTTCATAAATCTATTGGATTCTCACTCAGGTACTGCATTCTCATTTCTCATAGAACATTCTTCTCCCCAAGCATTTATTGTTGCTGCCATAAAAGAATCTTCAAGCATGGTTTGCATGTCCATAAAATCATTTTGATTCCCAAGAATATCACTTTTCGTAGATTCATCTACGTCGACTTTATGACCTTCTTCTTGTTCCTCAAAATCAAACTCCTCGCCATGAAATACCCATGTAACATAATTCTTGTGTATTCCATTCTCAAATAAATCGGCTTCAACATCTTCTCGACTTCGAAAATAAATATTGTTGCATTTTCTACAAGGACATCTAATCTCTTGGGAAGATTCAATTGACGAATATGCAAAATCTAAAAACTGGTTAACTCCATTCTCATATTCAGGTATGTTCTATCCTCAAGAAATATACAACTTTTATCCATTCCAAATCCTACAAAATGACAAATATAAATTCATATAGAAATGATAGAGATTTTAGAATATGACAGAGCTGTCATGAGATTGAAAAGTTTATGTTAATAAACAAAAAAGACTATGCATTGTGCAACTTACATAATTATACTGTTTTATTAGACTTAATTCATAGTGGTTAGGGCGGAGCCAAAGAAGTGAGATTATGGGGCCAATAGTAGAAAATAGATTTTTTAATTAATTTTAAAAATAGTAAATTAACTCATCAAATTAAAATTAAAATTTTAATTAAATTCTAAATGAAAAATCCAATAAATAAAATTCATAATTCATTTTTTATTGGTCAAAATTTAATACTAACCTAATAGACTAGGCTAGAAATCAACTAATTAATTAACCTTATAAAAATAATATTTTTAACTTATTAATCCTTTAACTTCGTACTAGATATATTAGAAAAAGAATTCCAAACTTGTTAATGATATGTTTCCTCCTCAAACAAACAAATTCCTTCGACATTAATCTCATGTAATTAAAATAAATGTTTCCTAATAAAAATCTTCATACATATTAACTCCAAAAAAAACTCCATGAAAGAATAAAAAAACCTATTGTACACCCCCTAATTATACCAACTCCTTCCCGTAACTTTCCGGAATGATATCATGAATTCAACTCTTAATCAAACTTTATTAATTAATAACTTAATTAACCTAATCACATAATTAAATCTTAATCAAATTCTTTTTCGTTCAAATTAGCAATATTGTAATATATAGGTATATATATTTCATAAAATATAATTATCAAATTATCAATATTATCAATTGATATTCGTTCATAATTATCAATATTATCAATATTATAATTATCAATATTATCAATTGATATGCGTTCAAATTATCAATATTATAATTATCAAATTCTTTTTCGTTCAAATTATCAATATTATCAAATTATCAATATTCTTTTCAAAATTTTGTTTTGTATATATAATTAATGTTATTTTATCCGTTCATAAAAAGTTGCATCCTTGAAATTTTACTTTCTTTTATATAATGTGTTTTTAAATAAAATATTGACATTAAGGTATATATATATATTTAAAGTTTTGTGAATATACATGAAAATTGATATTCCTTTTTATAGTAGTATATAAATTGATGTGAGATATTCAAATAAAAAAGTGTACTAATTCTTCATGAACGAAAGTACTATAAATAAAATATTTACTCAAATAAGTAAATTGATATAAAACATTGTTGTGTTGTAACTTAACTTTATTCTTAATTATAAATCTAATAATATTGTCATGTAAATAAAATTGAGTGTATTCAAAATAATGAATTAAAATATAATTCATGTGGAGTAAAACTGAAGCACAACATAAAAGGGAAAAAAAACTTATTAATCAATATTTTACTTATATAATCTCAATGAAAAATGTATATTTTTCAACTTTTTTTTTTGTTTCTTAATGCTGGTATTTGGTGGACTCTGACCAGACACGTCTTCAAAGCCAATTTAGATTATGAGGAATTATTATTTTTCCCTATTATGAGTAAAATGAAACATAAAAAAATAAAATAATTAATATATTAATTTGGTGAGAAGAGAAATAAAATGGTGAGATGTACTAAATAAGAATTAGTATTTAATTATTTATGAATCATGATTGTTGATAGAAGGTGAACGTACTCATGACATTTAACTTTAAAATTTGTTAGTCTCTTTTTAAAATGTTTTATACGTATTTAATTAAAAAAAATTATAAAATAGTTAATAAATATTAATTATAAATTAGTTTTGTACAAAAAAAATTTATATGTCTAAATAAATATTTTTAATTAATTTATAAATATATAATAGTTTTTTGAACTAATATATAAATATTAATTTAAAATGAACATGATAGATTTTTTTTCTAAAATTTAGATGTATATATGCATGACTACGTCTAACAATATGTGCAGTAATCGTGTTTTGTGCCACCATAATAGTAGTGTATAATAATAGATTAAATAATAAATATAAAAATATTAAAATTCATAATTATAACTAATTATAAATTGTGATTATCTTACACCCTTTTCTATAAAGCTTCGTAAATGACGCCAATGGGCATCAATTAGTTGAAACTTGCCTAATATATTAATACAAGTTACGCGGGAACTTGCACAGGAAGTTATTATTCTGTTTATATATATATATATATATATATATATATATATATATATTATCTTAACTTAATGAAAATAAACACACAATTAAAGTATATTTTAGAACTTCACAAAAATAATAGTAAAAAAAATTTACTCCCTCCGTCCCAGACCAATTTGCACACTTTTCATTTTGGGTTGTCCCAAATCAATTTGCACACTACTTAAAAGGGAAACATCGATTTGCGTGCACACTCACAAAACTTTTCACACACTTACCCATACACCACTACTTTATTTAAAAAATATAATTTTCTTAAACCGTGTGCCATCCCAGGGGTGCAAATACCCCTGGGACGGAGGGAGTATTATTTATTAGATGATTTACTAATAAACTATATACTTCTATATATAGAAGTTCATATATCTTGAATGAACGATTGAGATCACATTCATTTAGTAGTTGCATAATATTTTCTAGAATATTTTACAATTGTCTACACAAATAAAACATTTGAGAAACATTGTAAAAAATTACAAGCTATAAATATATATTTAAAAAATTGCAAGCTATAAATATATATTTAAAAAATTACTTTTCAACTTACAATTTTATTTGAAAATTAAAATAAAAAATAGAGTGTCAATATTCATCTTTATATATTATCCATTTTATGATTTAACTTTAGGAATAACGAGTAAAATTGTGAACCTAAACACCTCAAGACAAGGGAATTTGTATTAATTTAAAAAAAAAAATTTATTATTTTTTAGGAATATATATGATACTTCAAAAAAAAAAAATCAGGTAGGGCACTTGCCTCACTCAATATAATGCACTTACCTCCCCTCAATATAATGTATGTCCGCCCCCTGTTCAAACTAAAATTATCAGCTCTACAATAACACTACGTTTACCACCCAAATTAAAGAATCTATCTATCAATCCCTGAATCATAACTAAAGTCACTAAAAAATTGCATAACTGTAGAAATCGAAGAAAACAAATATAATTAAGAAATAGATTATTAGAGGAAAAAGAGTACCGAGTGTTTTTTATTTCTTGATTGAAAAAAACCGTGTATATTTTGTGCTGATGGAAATCAAAATTTCTATGGTAATGTCTTGTATAAATAGATGTATCTAAATTACAATTGAGTGAGATAAGAACGATAAATGGGCTTTTAAATCATATCTCAGTTGAATATTAGGAATGAACAATAAGAATCCAGATTAAATATTAAAAAATCAAAGATCTTTGATTTGATTTTTTATTTGAATTCAAATATTAAGAATCAAATTATATTTGATTTAGTGTTCAAATTTGAATATTAAAAATCAAATTTGACCAAGTATATACATAAAAAGTAATTAAGTTTGAATTCGGATACTAGAATCAAATTTATATTTTAATTTGGTTTAGAATTTTAATATTATAAATAGACACTTATAAATTTAATTTATTTGATCATCCTAATTCAAATACTATGAATCAGCTTGATATTTGAATTCTTTAATATTATTTTGAATATTATGAATAAAATTAGCATTACATTTCAGTTTTTTTAAAATTTTTATCATTATCATATTCAGTCTTCTATTGACAATTTATTTTAGGCACAACAATGCATTAAAAAATCCATAAATTATTTATTTTTTATGTCACTAACGGATTATCTAAAAGAGACCATATTTAAAAAAAATTACATACTTTATCGATTTAAAAAAAAAAACAGTTTAAGGGTACCTAATAAAATAAAAAAAATTATAGTTTGACTGTTTTAAAAATAAAAATTAGTTTAAAAATCTTTTAAAATATATTTTTATAATTTAGGGACCTTTACTGACACATATCGAATAAAATATTGACTGTAAATAAAGATGTCATTAATTAACATAAAATAATGGTGTTTGCAACATAATAAGTTATTGTCACCGTATATGCTTTGGTGATAAATATTAAATAAAATATTACATTATACAAAATTGTCGCTAATTATTACTTGTTTTATTGTTATTTTGTAATATTATGAATTATTGTCACTATATATGTATTTTTAGTGATGCGTATCCAAGTAAATATTGACAAGACACAAAATTATCACTGATTGTGTTACTTTGTAAGAGTGAATAATCTGCCTCTATACATATACTTTTAGCAACAAATGTCAATTTAGTATTAATAAAACATGCAAAAAGTTGTCACTAATTGTATTATTTTGTAATATTTTGAATTATTTTCACAGAATATGTGTTTTCAGCGACAAAGATCCAATGAAATATTGACTGCATAAAGATGTCATTAATTAATTAACATAAAATTATGGTATTTTGTAACATAATAAATTATTTTTAACTATATGTGTGTTTTGATGATAAATATTAAATAAAATATTAACAATATACAAATTTATCGCTAATTATTATTTTTTGTTATTTTGTAACATTATGAATAATTGCCACCATATATGTATTTTTAACGACATTATGAACTATTGCCTATACTTTTAGCAACAAATATTCAATGTAATATTAACATTACAAAGAGTTGTCACTAATTGTATTATTTCGTCACGTTATCAATTATTGTCACAGAATATGTGTGTTTAGCGACAAATAATTACATTATTTTTTAGTAAAAGAATTATTATTGCTATATATGTATTTATAGTGACAAATATACAATTAAATAATGACAACATAAAAAGTTGTCACTAAATATATTATTTTGTAATACATTAATTTTTAATCACTATTTCTGTGCTTTTAGTGACAAAAATTCAATTAAATAGTAACAATATAAATAATTATCACTAATTATATTATTTTGTAACATAATGAATTTTTATCACTACATGCACGTTTTCAGTGATAAAAAATTAATTGTCACTAAACATGATTTTTTTTGTAGTGCCACTCCGCAATCCAAATTTTCCTATTGAAATGCTTCCAACTCTTACTCCATGACCATAACAATATTTTCAAGCGATTAAGGTACTTTGTTATGCTATCATGTGTAAGTAAAATTTTATATTTAGAATCCATTTAAGGTTTGTTGGGAATAATTAATGGACTTTGCAGAAAATAATTTGAGGACAGATTCATACAAAATTTTGTCATTATATGTATGTTATGTCCAATAAGAACTTATACAAATGAAGTATACAGTATTATTTTTATTTTGTAAATGAGTAAAAAATGAGATATAATTAAATTTATACAAGCGTCACTAATATATTAATTAAATTTGACAAATATTACTTGCGGGTGAAGTCAATCAAAAAATATATAAAAGTGTGATTTTATTTGACATCGTCAAATAGCATCTAGTGTTAAAAAGATTCACATTGTCCGTGTGTAGTAGACTAATTCTTAGTCAAACTTTGTTTTTTTTTTGTGTGCAAACTCATTTATGACCTTTGAACTTTAAATATTTATCCACAAATGTAGACACAAGTAAAAGCTGTGTGAAATCAATTCCCCAGAATATATAGCTTGTATAATCATATGTTTGATTTATACATAATTAATCATTAGATAATATTTCAAACAATAACCAATTTCTAGAAAAATGATTTTGCGCAACATGTTTTGCTTTTACTCGCACATTTTTTATTTTTTTTTGAAAAACTTGAGATTAACTGACACGATTGTGCAGTAACAATAAATTTTGATATTTATTTTCACAAAACCATAGTTAGACTTTTAGTCAAATAATTAGAATGTGTTGGAAATGAACGCAGTAAGGCTATACATGTCGACATAATTGTAAGTTTTTCTCAAAATAAAATTAAATTGCAGTTGACTTTATATATTCTGTAATTGATAAGTAACATTATTGTGCAATAATTGTCTTGAATTATGTAGCTTTATATCTTTTACCCCTAATATTATATCCCATATACATACATACATACATACATACATACATATACATATTGAGTCATTTTTATTTTACAATTTGTTAATAGGATATAAAAGATATTATATATTTTATAGTATGATTTAGCTTATAAATTAAATAATATTGACGATATATACTCATCAGTAAATATATGTAATGATATTAATTTTATATTATCACAAAATTTCACTAGAGTGTTTATGATATGTGTTTTAAATTGACATGCATGGCTATGTGTTGGTACCAAGAAGACATAAAATACTACATTGTATGAACACTTACGCTATTGATTATGTAAAGAAAACCAGGGGGGAAAGGAGTAGCGGTTCTTCAAAGTTGAAAAACGACTTTTTACTACCAATTATTTATTTAAATATGAGTTTTGTAGTTAAATCATAAATCTTTGTCTTGTCTAGTGAGACATCGAATCTTTTGTTTAAAAAACAATTAAAATCAAAAGGGTACGTACGTAAGATTATTAAACTAACTAATGAGGTGGAGATGGTACGATGAAATAAACTATTTTGGAAAAGGAGACGTGTGTCCTCATCCATCTCCATCGACTTTGGGACAGCTCGGATTAGGACTTATGTTTTCCTTAATCCAACTTAAATCAATGGTTGGCAAACTAAGCTTGAATTTCTCTTATTTAATTTACTATTTTATTTCTTGTTAATTAACCAAATAAGTAAAATAATTGAGATCTTCAATTTGACCTCGCAATATATTATTGTGAAAGTTTGTACTTTAATATGCGGCCGATAAAAACATTAACGAATGTATGACAAGTCAACAATAATACAGATTTAATCTTGGAGAATCCTTATTTTATTATTTAGAGAGCGGTTATAAAAATTCTCTAAGTCCATAGAGCTGTTAAAATACCGAAATCTTACGTACGTTATCTGTCTAACCATTTGAGCTAGGTGAGTTCATTTGTACTATATTTTATACTATGTTATATATGTATCTTATATATTTTATTTTATATATTTATGTTATCCTATATTACCTATATGCTTAATTATTAGATGTATATACTACTCCCTTCGTTCCAGGACTACTTTTATAATTATTTTGGACACTCGAACCAAGAAATTAAAAATGAGTGTGAGTGTAAAGTTAGATAATTAAATAAGAAAAAATGTGAATTATTGATTTTGTGAGTGTAAAATATTTTCTTTTTAGGTGTGTGAAAATAGAATTGAGACGTCCAAATAAAACAAGTGTGAAAGTAGTCATGAGACGGAGGGGGTATCTAATTATTATAATTAGATATAAAATATTACTTTTAATAATTAAAATATTTTTATATAAATTATAAAATAATCACATTTGTAGTCTTTTTTACTATTTATCAATACGAGTATGTATATACATATTTATTTCATATTAATCAAAAATATTTTTAATCAGGTTGTAAATTAATCATCTTTGTAATCTTTTTTCACTAGTTATAAGGGAAGAGGAAGTTAATTAACTGCTATTAACTTCCATTATGTTTAAATGTCTAAGGGGGAAAATACGTGATAAGTGATCATGAGAACACAAATTGAAAAATCTAAGAATTTTTCCTTCCCAACAAGACAAGAACCGAATAGAAACATTTTCCCTAAGTTAACTCCCTACAAAAAAATCAAACACGCATTCCGAATCTGGATGATACCAATTCGTGGAAATTAATACACACACTATACTGTGTATTGGACTCTGAGTACGGGACATTTGAGGACGAGGGAAAAGACAAAACGAGGATACCAACGAGTTCGTAATTACTTCCGCATTAAAGGTTAGTGACCCTGTTCGTGTTGGTCACGGGACTTGATTGGCATCAATTCCAATATATGGTATTAGAGCCAATATGTTGGTATCCCGTTTTATTTTTTCTGGCATGTTTCTGTTGTTGATTTTTTTTTTTGTGAAATCATTGATGTTATAGCATGTTGTTCATGTTAATTACATGATTATATGCGTAGTTGTTGTTGTTCATGTATTAAGGCCATATATGTATGGATTTGGTATATCCATTTTTTTCCCGTACATAATGATTCTCAAATTAGTCGTATTTTTTTTCGTTGATCGAAATTAAGTGTTTTTGGTATCAATGGATAGAACGTGAGATGAGGATTCCAGGGATATTTTAATTGTATTTTTTGGCCTTGTGGTTGAATTGTTATGATTTTTCAAAGTTTAACATTTAAAAAAAACTGACCTAGTTTTAAAATGCGAAATACGAACGATTTTGAAAATTTTTCGAAGAGTTTCCGAATTCTGGGTGATACTACGGATGATGAGGATTCCATACATATTTTTTGTGTAATTTTTGGATAAGAAAAGAGAGAGTTGTGATTTTTTGAAGATTTTCGTGACTCATTTTTAGATCTGAAATTACACCGTGAAATCGAACGAAATCGAGTCTGTTCTTGGTATTGAATTAATCTACGTTTCATGAGGATTCTATCCATGTATCGTTTGTGGTTTTCTGTTGAGTTTTGACTGAGATACGATTTTATAAAAATTTTCGTGAATCGGGGTCATTTTGAATTTTTTCAGAAAATTTTGGGCTTATTTTTAGAGAATTAGATATTCTTTAGGGGCCCAAATGCAATTTCACAAACTCGGATGCGACCCACTTGGAGGCGGGTCAGACCCAGACAACGGATGGCGACAGCGGTGGCGCGTGAAGTCCACGCGCCGGTGATCGGAAAGTCCAACTAGCGCGTGAGGCCCACGCGCCAGCAGCCGATGGCTGCGCGTGTGGATCACACTCCGGTGACTCACCGGCTACTGTTCGGCGCGTGAACGCGCGCAATGGCGCGTGCGGGTGTGTGGCGGCGGCTGGTGGCGCGTCCGGCAGTGTCCGCGCGTGTTCCGGCGCGTGCTGGTCCATTTCGTCTTGTTTTCGATCATTTTCAGCTCGTTTCGTGTCCGTTCGGATGCATTTTCATGTGTTTCAATTTTTTTTGAGGTGTGACTTCATTTAAATGTTTTTATTTTCTTTAAGGACTTATGTGGAGATTTTTTTGTTGATATTATGTGTTAAATGCTCCTAATGAATGTCTTCAATTCTTAAATCAAGTTTAATTGGTGTGTGAAATTGTTTGATATGCTCCGGTTAATCCGGGAAAGTGGGAGCCAATGAAGTTAAACTTATTTTTCACTTGTGAATATACCTAATGCAAATTGGAAATTGTGTTCCATAAACATTGAAATATAAGAAATTCATGTGTTAAGGTTTAACTAAAACTTTAGTATGTTTGTTGTTTTTGGGCTTCTCATTTTTCAGGGATGTCAGGGAGCGGAACAGTTTATGAGTGCGACACTAGGACCAGTGAAGAGGTTCTACATGATTTTATGAATTACAAAATGAAGCATACTCACAACTTGAGAGAACACTTCATTGAAGTATTGGAAAAGTTTAACCATTTGATGGTTATCATTCGCAACAAACAACTTTCATATGAAGCATTCACACAAATTAAAAGTTCTAATGCCTGGGCTAGAACTCTTCCACCTTACTTGGAGAAAGACTTTTGGGATGTGTGGAAGTCTTCTGAAAACAAGTCAGAAGGATTAGAAATTATGGGTGCACTTTCACGTGCTTCAAGAGACAATGATAGGACTCAACGCTTAGATCGGCATGCTTGAGGATGGGAAGGATTACTCGTTCTGATTTTCTTAGATTAAAGAGTCGCAGATAAGGTCAGACGAAGAATCCATTCATGGATAAGAAAGGTCAAATGAAAAATCCATTTATGGATCCTCTAGCGAAGGCCATCTATAGTACCAGAACTAGAGAGTTCGATGCTTCTAATTATTGGAAGACGAGAGACAAGTTAGATCGTGCTCTGCACAGACCTAATTGAGTTGTATTTTATATAAGCTAAATTGATACTCGTTGGAGTTCTTTTGGTTTTTTCAGTGATGACAACTTCTAACTTATTTTTTTCCTGAATTGTTGTGAATATTGCTGTGGTTCAATGCTATTTATTTTATTTTAAATACTTGAACGTGAGTTTTATGTTTTGAAACTAGAATCGATTTTGAGATGCATGATGAGATCGAAGATTAGTAACTCTTAGTTATTTTTCGAAATCGAATCGTGTGTCGATTTTTAGATGTCTTAGCTTGGTTTAGCATAAAACGTAATAAAATACTAATACAATGAATTACTTTATTGTTTAAGACAATGGCATTGATAGAAAATTTAGTATGTTTTGGACAAGACCAGACTATTAGTTGCGATCGACCTAGAAATGTCTGACCCGGGCTTTGGGATTGAGAATCGGAGAAATAGGGACTAGGTAGCTTATCTTGTGTGGAAAATGAAATACTTCCACGACACGAGATCTTTGCTTAGATTAGTGATCACAATGTTAGACAACATCTGAGGGGCATGTCTAATATGATCACTAAGCTTAAACAAGCTGGTCACAATTTTTCTGATGAACACCGAATTCAAGCTCTAGTATGCTCACTACCAGATCATTGGAATCTCCTCGAGATTGTTTTGACTTGAAATGAGAGTATTAGAACTTTCAGTTAAACAACTCTTACAGAAGTTAAACATCCTTCTAGTACTTTTTTCTTAGTTAGTTCTAGTTCAACCGAAGTTTTGGGCTTCAAACGAATATAGGACTGGAAGAAAGGGAAGAAGGATAATTGATCGGATAGTGGGAGGTAGGATAACAATACCTAAGACAATGCAATCAGTATGAAAAGAAAGAAGAAGCTTGTTAAAATGAATAAGAAGGATATGAGCGAAATGACATACTACAACTGTTGTACGCATGGTCGTTTTGCACATGAGTTCCCTGAACCTTGATAGAACAAGGCATATCTGTCTAATATCATTTTTTTTTGTAAATGTCTCTAATTTTTTTTAACTGAATCTTATCCTTTGTTGACTAAAGATTCAGAAATAACAGACCGAGACATTTGGAGACAAGGGAGTCATTGTACATAATCAATGGATTTGAGTAGGATATAATACTGGAGTCAAAGTCGAAGACCTGTGATTTGCAGAATTGACTCTGAAAGGGTCATATTATTATTCTACAAGATGATCAAATAACTCTTTAAATCACGCTTTATCTTTTTCTGTTTCATTTATGCTTGCTTGATTTGAGATACATTGTATTGTTATTTTTAGAGGACATGGTTGTCATCGCATTAATGTTGAGTGTTATCGTGATGGACTTATAGTTGTCAGCTTTATGTTTTTGGATGGTGAAAGGACACCTTTTAGTTATTATGAATTCAGTTTGTACCTACTGAATGATGGTTGTTCTAGTGATGCTTTTATGATAGACATATTTTGCATACTAGTATAGGTCAATTTTAAGCAAGATAGGATAAATAGACTTGTGATTTATAGATTGTTGAATCTGGAATCGAAGTCTAGTAATCCAAATACGAACTTTTCTTGCTGGTTAAATGATCCAACACCGTTTGAAAAAACTATTAGAGCTGTTTTTCTGTTGCTATTATTTTTTGGGTATATGGGTTTCCATTAGATAAGGACACGAGATGGATTTTTTCTTGTTTCATTACATTTAGAATTGACAATTAATGTTTTGATCATGTCTTGTTGAATCTCAAAGGTTTTAAATCTGAACCACTCATTAAAACTGAAACTTGGGTATAAAAGGAAGGATTAACCATTTTGCACATTTTACGCACTCATATTTTCCTTACCCAATATTCTCTGCAACTAATCTTTCTCTCAAGCTCTTCATCAATGGAGTCTTCAACCTCCACCATGTCTATAAAAGATGACAAGAGATTTCATACTGCACTCTCTTCCGTTGAGAGCAAGATCACTTACGAGTAGATGGTCGATTCTCCCATCGATCCTCCATTCCTGAGCTGATGCAGGTCTATGGGGCTCTCAAGAACGCTGGATTGCTTGATTTTGTCTCCATCAAGCCAGCGAAGACCTGTCCATATCTAGTGGCTACCTTCTATGTCAACCTGACGCAAGAAGAGGATGGTGAGTGGGTGTCTGAAATCCCACTTAGGAGGAGTGCCATGAAGGATGATAAGGAGATGGTGGAGTACATCCCTCATAAGGTGTTTGTGAGAGATCTGATTAGGAGGACTTTCAACTTGCCCCATTCCACTCCAGGGAAGAAGCTTTCAGTCCCTTCAGTGTATAAGGCAGGGGATGAGCAGACCTGCCTTGACACTTACCTGATCGAGGCCCTGGAGATCTTTAGCAAAATGAATAAGAAGCTACTGAAGCCTGCCTAAAAGATGGTGTTTGAAGTTGTAGTGCAGAGCATAATGGATATCGTTGGGGGGATAGAGTAGATATCCCAGCCCAAGATTAGGGTAATGCCCGCCTTTGTTGAGAATGGCCAGGTGGATTGGGAGGATTACTTCCTCCAGAAGTTGGTGCTGGAGGCAAAGAAGGTGGAAAGGAAGGGGGATCAGATCTTCTTCACAAAGAACCTCCACTTCGGTTCAAGACTGTCAGTGATGGTCCAATCATTGACTTTAGGAGATTTGGACCTAGCAGAACTGGTGGACTTCAAGGACAGGCACATCCTGTTTAAAAGCGCTGAGGAGACGAGCAAGAGGCTCAAGGATACAAAAATCAAGAGGATTTCCAAGACCAAGACAAAGTCCACATCCTCCAGGGGTCAGGAGGAGCCAGCCAAGGAGGCCCCTAAGAGGATGAGGCTAGTCCAAAAGAAAATTGCCAAGACCCCTTCTCCGAAGAAAACATTACTGAGGGACGAGTCTGAAACTGAATCGGATCGTCCTGAACCCAGGACCATGACTGTCGCTCAGTCTACTACTGGCACTCCCTCAGTGCTGGAGTCCTCAGTGACACCAGTGACTGAGCCCTCAACTGAGCCGGAGGTGGCTTGGGTTGCTGAGGTGAACCCTCAGGAGGACGTGCCTCAGGTCGAGGGGGAACTATGTGAAGAAGGAGAAGGTGAGGGCCAAGGTAGTGAAATCACCACTGGTCAGTCTGAAACTCCATTTAGGACTGATTAGGAAGTGGCTGAGACCCAAGTAATGGAGGTAGTGAAGGAAGTTGAGGAGGAGCATGGGGAGAAGAAGGTTGAAGCTGAGCCTGCTGGAGAGGCTGAAGGTGGTGAAGTGGTTGCCCAGGAGGGGCAAGGAAGTTCTGATGATGGCTTTGAGGAGCATCAGGCTGAGGACATGGAGGCTCAGGAGGAGCTCCATGATGAAGATGTTGAAGATAACCAGGGCAGAAAATGGGCGGTCTCGAATGATGAAGAAGATTCTGAATCAGATCATTAGGAGACCCTGACGCCACCCAGACTGACCCCATTTGAGATGGATGCCCGTTCCCAGGCGATCAGGTTCCTCTGCCAGAAATTGCCTGATCTGACGGACCCATATGCTGAAGAGGTGATCCAGCTGAGAATGCTGGTGATGATGCGCAAGGCATCCTTCCCTGAGCTTGCAGAGTTGATTGAGGCGAAGGGTTTGGATTGGCTTAGGGACCAGGAGCAAACTTTTTGCGACAAATTTCAAATCCGTTCATTTGCTCAAGTACTGGGGAAGGAAGATTTCATCAAAGTTGTCAGGGTAAACAATCCTTAGCCCAACCCTTCTACGGAACTGGCGATAGTTCCGGTAGTTGGTGAAGGTGCGCCATCAGGATCAGGTGCATTGGCCGATGACACACTCCCAGGACCCGGGACTGTTGAGGCTCATGGAGAGAGTCCAAAGTCTGTGTCTGCCAAGCCTAAGCGAAGGGGAGTCAGGACCATTTTAGTGGGAGTGTCACTGATGGCCCGGAATATCCTAAGCAAGCTGGAGTGCCAGCGTCAGAAGCATAAGAAACTGAAGCCTGCCTTTTTCAGTGTAAGGAAGGAATCTTCTGACCGATTCTTGAGCATTGAGAATCAACGCTCAACTGAGCTCACTACTAACAAAGTGCAACACATGATAGACTCAGCTCTGGGAGGCCTGAATGATAGTATCAAAGCTCTCATTGCTAAGGTTCTGAAGGGGCAGGAGGCCCAAGTCAGGACAGTGGCTCAGGAGGTGGCCAAGTCTACGGACGACTTACTTTTGACCAAGCTGAGGGAAGGTCAGAAGGCTTCTGATGACGCATGGACCAAGACCTTCAACACATTGATGGATGAGTGCTCTGACAGGAAGAAGGAAATTGCGTCCATGTGGAAGGAGTTTGATAGTCACCTGTCCGAGAGCCTAATAAGGGCAAAGAAGACTGATTAGGTGGCCAAAGACCTGAAGGTGGTGGCAGATTAGAATACATCTCAGGGTATCCTGATCAACGACATGAAGAAGCTGGATGAGGAGGATAGGACCCCTGATGATGCTGCCAAAAAGGGGGAAGAGAAGTAACAGAAAAATCCTAAGTTCGTAGCTCAGAAGAAGAAAAAGGCTCAGGTCTCCACTGATGAGCTGATGGAAGAAATGGAGGAGATGATCCCTTGATTCTCGAGAGGAAGAAAGTAAAGCAGCTGACCATTGAGACTGTTTTACAAGTCAGGAGCCAGGCGACTCAGTTGGAGAAACTGAAGGGGCAAATGAAGTGCTGAAAGAAAAAAACTGATAAGCCCAAGAAGCCAGCTCCTGATGCGTGGAAAAGGAAAGCTGCAGCACCAAAGAAAGCAGTAGTTGCTCAGGAGTCAGGACCGCTCCCTTACGAGTACGTGGATAATTTTGTCACTCCCGAACTGAATGAGAAGTGGATACCCATCAAGAGGGATTTCGTGGAGAAGTACTACGTCTATGGGGATTGACTCAGGCTCAAGAAGGACAAGAACGAAGTCTTCGCTGACTGGATGGCCTTGATGCACCCTGAGCTATGGTCTGAGATAGACAGATATGCTGACAAGAGACATGTTCAGGTCAAGGCTCCTGAGAACATTCCTTACTATCCCCCAACTCTCGGAATCAACAACCATCTGAACAAGCCTTCTATTCAAGAAGAAATCTCCAAAGTTGCAAGAAGGTCTTGTTCACTCGATGATCCTGCAAAGTTCCATGCAGCGAAGATGAGAGTGCTGAGGAAGTACGATTTGTCCTTAGCCAGATGGGAAGATGAAGAGTAGATTTCAGGAGTAGTTTTGTCAGGAATTCTTTTGTAGTAGTTCTGGAAAGCTTGTACTTATCTTTCAATATCAATGAACTATTTTTATTCCTGAGACAACATCTCGTTGACTCCTGATTCACTTTCTGCACTTTATCAAGAACTGTACTAACCCTTTCCTGATTCCATCCTATAGAACTGAGAACCTAAAATGTTAGAGGTTCCTGAACTGAATACTGATATTTCAGTAATATGTTTAGATGGTGGGATTTTTCTAAGGGTTTTGGCATCATCAAAAAGGGGGAAATTGTTGGGACATTCTTATTGTTTTGATCAGATCCAAAAACCCTTGATGAATTTGCCTAAGTATAGTTCATCAGGATGATAGTTACAGGATAGTCAGGTTATGATATATTTTTCAATTCATGGGGAACATGCTAAAGATTGAAGACTAATGGTGATGTCCCAAAAGTCTGAAGTTAGAAGTATCTCCAACCCTGAAGGTCAAGATCGTCCTGAAGATGGTCAACCTGAAGCTAAACCTGAGAAACCTGAAAAGACTCCTGAAGCTGTGTGGAAGCCATCCTAAACACAAACACTGATGAGGTCCATATTGAGTACAATAATCATACTAAGGACAGGGCTCCATCAGTGAAGGGCAAGTGTAACCTTGATCAGGCTGAATGTCAACTCTGAAGTTCATAAGTCCTGACTTGGGCCTAGTATCAGTTTACTAGATACTTGTAAATCCTGACAAGGCAAGGTTACACGTGCAATGGAGTTTGAGGAACAAAGAGAATGTCAGCATCTCCGTAGTAAAGACAAACATTTACTTTGAGTAAAGAACGAGGAACTCAGAGTTATAAATGTACGAGGTTTATCAAAGTTAAAGCCGACAAACTAGTCCTTGGACAAACAATTAGTGAGGAGGCGACACGTATGTATGGAGACTGCACGGAATTTTATATTTCTTAGAGCTGCAGGCGGTGGATGAGAGAATTGACATACTTAGTATGGATATTGTCAGTCAAGGACAACCAAAGTCTGCACCTACCTAAAATATGTGGATTTGCTCAAGATCTCCTCCAACAGATCTTTTTCAAATCACCCTATAAATATAGATCACCTTGCACCCATTCAAGGTTACGGGAAATTTCCAAGCGAAAGCATTCTCAAGATTCCAAGCACTCAAAGCGTATTTGAAGCAACACCTAAAGTTTTAAATTTCCCTATTGTTGTAGTAGGAATTTGATCTGTATATTGCTTAGAGTGTTAATCCTATCCTTAGCACTAATTTGTTAGAAGGATTAACACACATTAGTTGGAAACTAGAATACCAAACCCTTCAGTTTGTGAGAAGGTTGATTAGAAGGACTGAGACTTGTAAAACGCCCAGGGGTCGATTCCTAAGAGAGGAAGAAGGTTACTCGTACACCTTGGCACATTAAAAACAAACACCTATCCTCAGTGGTAGAGGGTAGCTTCCTGTTCAATCAGGCCGTGGATGTAGGAGTTGGTTACCTCCGAACCACGTTAAAAATGTTCCCTTGTGCTGATTTACATTTATCGTTCAAGATCATATCTGTCATCATTATAAACTGAATATACTTGCATCAATTTTAAAACTATCAGGAGTAACTAATTCTCCTAATACTTAAACTTGTGCACCAGCCTTAATCACAATTTCCAAAAGCAATACTGATCAAAGTTTTCAGGAAGTAAAACGAGTAGAAAAACTTAAGGGCTTACTTTCCGCACATACTCTAGCTTACTGAGATAGTTATCCCACTGACAGGCTTCCGATCGGTTAGTAGGTGGGTTCTCTCTACTGAGCTTCTGAGAGCACTACTCAGACTTCACCTATTTAGTTCCATACTGATCCGTCCCTGCTGCCCTTGTGGGCCATCAGTTTTCTGAACACATCAGGATCTTCCTGACTAAGACCGAAAGATCATTTTCTGAAGATTTTGGAAAATTTGATATCAGTATATTCCCACCCATACACTGATTTACTCATTTCGGGACCAACAACATTGTTTGTCATTAACACTTACACTTATTTCCGATGCACATTAGAGGTCTCTCAATACACTTTTAAGTGTGAGAACCCCTGTGATATTATCTACAAGTTGACTATTTTATTTGCAAGTTTTTATAACTCTGCAGCTGTAAACTTCTATAGTCTACAGTTGTAACCTTTGTGGTCCAAACCTCTTGTAGACTCCTTATTTTTAAACTTATAAAAGACAACTGTAAGGTTCTAGAATTCTTTTTTGAAAAAGTTTGAAAACTTGTTTTGTTTTCAAGGTCTATTCACCCCCCCTCTAGACCTTTACCACTTAAGGGACTAACAACAAGAAAGGGTAAAGGTAAGACTTCTAGTTCGAGCTCTCGTTAAAGCAAGGAATGTAACGATCCGGTCCTAGAAGAGGAGTGTTTAGAGAAGAGTGGTTACACACCTTCGAGATTTGAGTAATACTTTGAATACAATGTTGAGTACTACAAAGCTTTCGAGAAGGTTGCAAGGCTAGGTTTTCATGCATCAAGGTATTTCCACAAAGAGACGGTGGAATTTCTTTATTTTGGTGACGACATGGAGGAATTGTTCACAAACATCAGGTGGAGAGGTTTACTCAAAGTGAACCACAAAACCTACACCAAGTTAAACATCAAGTTCCTTAGCACGTTAAAGGTCATAGAGGTGGAAAGGATACCTATTCGGATTCACTTCCGAATCAACAACAAAGGCTATAGCTTGATAACCAATGAAATCAATCGACTTTTCGGTTGTGAAGAAGAAGTCGAAAGATACCACTTCTATTCGAAAGAAAGGTTCGTACATGAACAAGAATTTTGGAGGAAAATCTCAAAGGGTGATTAAGAGTATGTGGCTCAACACTCTAAAGTGTCTCCAATTGCTAATCCTATCTTGGCTTATGCACAAAAGGTGTTAGCTAACACCGTGTTTGCGAGGTATGAGACCGGAGAGGTGAGGAATGAAGAGCTCTATATTCTCTACTCAATGGTGAAATCACAACGTGCCGCTTTTGGAGCGTACCTATGTAAGAATCTCTCCTACCAAGATTCTAAGAAAAATTATGCTTATGGTGGGATGATAGCTCACATTGCCCAAAATGTTGGTTGGGAACCCAATGAAGAAAGTGTGGACTTTGGTTATATTGACTTGCCTTACTTGATGAAGTCAAGATTGGTCACAAGGAGGAAGAGGACACCTTGCTTTGTGGGTAAGACTTCACATGACCCTCCTTTCCCTCTCATTGTGTATAATTTGCTTACTTGGAAAAATGAGAGGAATTGGAAGCTTGACACCTCTGAACACTTGGATATCAAACGATCATTCCACCGGTTGTCTACGAGGAAGCTACCGAGCAAAAGAGCTAGGGGAGAATCTAGCACCCAAGTGCAAGAGGAAGCGGAAGAAGAAGAGGAGTATGATGAAGGAGGAATGCAAGAAGTAGGGGGAATGAGTATTAATAGTTCCTAAGGAACACAAGAGGAAGCGGAAGAAGAATGTTCTAAGTCACCTGATGAAAGTGACAGTGGACTTTATTATAGCCGTTTGACTGGTCTGAGGAACATTCAAAAGCAGACCAATGAGAAGCTGCCTCCTATGTATGGACCTGACACATTCAGACTGACATGTCAGTACCAAGTTCAGAAGCAACCAACAACCTAGGATGACACAAAGTTCAAAGGCAGCTGCATTAATTCTAAGCAAGCATTTAATGAGCTTTCATCAATTAATGCTTAGAATTGACTACCTAAAATCCGAAGAAGATTTTTGAAGAATGTTGGACAAAAAAATAACATGGTTTGAAATCCTTCTCTCCAACTGATAGCTTTCAAACTATGTCTATAAATACAGAAGTTGAAGACGAAGATGAGCACGGGAAACAATCAAGCAGATCTCCAAAGATCACTCACAAAGCACTCAAAATTTACACTTGTTTCCCAAGTGCTTACACTATTAGAGCTCAACACTGTATTAGTCTTCCATTGTAGTATCATATAAGCCTACTGAGATAGCTCAAGCCCTTATCAATTTCCATTGTAAAAGGGCTATCTCAACACTAGTTGGAACACTCAAAGCCTCTAAACTGTAAAAGGTCTAAGGCAGAGAGTAGGAAGAAAGTAAGTTGAGTTGTTCTCTGTCTGAAATCTTGATAGGAATAGAACTCAGGGAAAATCCTAGAGATCAAGACAAGCTTTCTCTTGATCAGTGCACCTTGACACTCTAAAACAAGGAATTCCTAAGTCAAGGAATTCTGCTGTTAAATCAGGGAAAGTGGATGTAGGAGAGTTTAACTTCGAACCACTATAAATCCTCTTTGTCCTTACTGCTTTACTCTTTTGTGTGAGTTGTGATAATTGTCAAGGGTGATATCTTTAATCCGATGTCAACTTAAGTTTTTATTTTAAATCACATGTTACCTATCAGGGGACCTCTAAGTCCACTGTTGTATTATCAAGTCGTCTGTGTTTTATAGTCCTCTGTGAAAAAAATTTATTTAAAAATTTGTACACATAGGTGTGTTCCGGCCCCCCCCCCCCCCATTCACCTATTATTGTTTATCTGGGACCAACAGAGAAGATTCTCTTACAACACTAGAGAAATTTAAACTTGCAGAGTGTTGCTTGCTTGAATGCTTTGAGCGCTTGAATCTTTTGTTAATTTTGACTCAACCTGAATACTCAGGCTAGCTACTTCCGCCTTCACTGAAATGCCATGTCCTGATTCTGCCTAGAAACAGTCAGTAGTCGTCTTCTCAGGATCGTCTTAAGGAATCTTGAGGATGACTTTGTCTTCAGTGGTCTTCTTCAGGGATCTTCAGGAACCTTCAGGATGACTTGGTCTTCACTGACGGTTCCCCCTGAACTCAGTCTTCCGGATGCTTCCCCCTAAATTGAATACTTGTAAATATAAAAAGTCTAATCTATCCTGAAACTATACCCGACTCTATACAATCCTGAGTTTGTACTTAGGCAAATCATCTTTTCAGGGGTTTTGGTATCTGAATCAAAACTTAATGAATATCCCAACAATTCTCCAAATAAAAATGTGTATTAGTGATTTTTTAATAGACATATCATGTCTTTTGGTGGAAAAAAATCGATAAGAATATGCTTTTAATGAGACAACTCTTAGTGAATAATTTTCTATTTTCCAAAGTTGTGACTTTTGAAAAAAAAATGATGTTTATCTGAAGAGTAATAGCTATTAATTATGACTTTTGAAAGTTTATAAATAGACCTCACATTGTTCATTCATTCACATCGAACTCGATTCAATCTATCTCAAGGACAACATAAGTTTTCAAAACATCTAATTATAATATGCATATGTAGTATTCTGAAATTGTTATTTCTGCATTAAAGTTGAGTTAGAAAGTTCGGATACTCTTTTGGGATTCGCCAATAGTTTTTATTTTGTAATGTAATGGAAGAAAAGTTTTAAAGTTATTGTATCTTGAGAATATTAATTGTTATTGAGCTATTTTGCACTATTATATATACAAGGCAACATCACATTGTCGAGATACAATTAAACTCTAGCCTCTACATTAATCCATATCAGTCTACATAGTCGTTTTTGTATGCACACCACAAAAAAAAATTCAATATGTTTTTACTCTGCAAAAGGAACAACTATAAGAGGTGGCAGGTCCATTTCTTCACAATCATAACGATTATGCATTTCTGAAATCCAATCTTTGTATTGCTCCTCCAACACAGTCAGACTTAGTTTCTTCCCATCTTTATAAATTTCAACGTCGACCTCTACATAGAAATATCAGATTTATTATTTTCAATTAATATGCATGCACCTTTTAAAAAAAAAAATTGTACACAATTCTATGTATAAAAAAAAAAAGTTACTCCATCAAAAATTGTTTATCATATAAAACTGATATCATTACATTTATCTAATAACACCATTGAATACATGAAATATTATAATAATATTTATTCATATTTTAGGATATATTTTTGTGTGTGAAATGTTATGATATTTATTTATACAAGATTAATGGTGTTATTGAATGAATGTTATGGTATTATTGATTAAATACAGTGTTATATGGTAAACAAATTTCACACGAGAGTTTTTTTAAAAAAAAGGTGTCATCAGAACACTGACTAACCAAAATTTCACAATATATTATAAGTATTTCCAGCAAAATAATTTATCAATGAAGTTTACCGTTTCCATTTTTAGATGTCGTGCTGCCAAAATTCCTTAATGCTATCGTATAAGGGTGACGTTGGTCTAGATCAGTCTGAAATAACAAATAATATATTCCATCTATAGTTAACTAAGTTATAAAGATTTATACAAAAATATGAGACTTCAGATCTTTACAAGTTTATAAATTTTCCAATTACGTTGAAAACTGGAATTATAAAATCTAAATCTCTCAGAACAGAGTATCCAATTAATAGTTGTAGGATTATTTCTTATTTTGCATCTGAATATGATGTTTTATACTAGTATTATAAGTTGGCATAGCATGTAGAACTGAATTGATATTTATGTTTTAATTAAGTGACAAAAAAGAAACTATTTCTTCTATATCCATATGCAATTCAACACATAATTAAATAGTACTCCCTCAGTTCAAATTTTTTTTTTCTTTTTTATTTGTCCATAAAATATTTTCTCAATTTTAATTCGAATACAATCGACACTCACAAAAAAATATTTACTCTATACTACTTCCACTTTTTTTTTAATTTTATCTATAATTTCAATATAATACTAATTTTTATTAAATTTTATGTCATTTTTCTAAGAAAAAATAATTTAGTGCACAGAGAGAGTAATATTCTACAAATCTAAAAGGAACAACACCTATACGTAGAAACATATTTAGCTAATTCATACAGTATATAATAATATAAATAAAAGTAATTGCAGCTCAGACGATGGATATTTTATTAGGTTTTTCCATTAGTGTTTTTGTAGTAGTAATGGTTATGTCAAGAGAGAGTTATTTAAATTAGCCATAATTGTAATTTATAGGTCATGTCGAAGATTTTAGTCCAGAAGTAACGTACCTTATAGGGTGTTGTTTTGAATCCGGAATCGGTATCTGCAAACATAATCATTGCTTAATAAAGTTAGGGCTCATTTGGTTCGTAAGATAAAATTATCTATCCGTAAAAAATATGCATATTTTTTACGGATAGATACTTTAATCTTACGAACCAAATGCTCCCTTAATGTTACACTCCTTAACGTACCTCATTTTTCCCATTAATAAAGTGACACTCCTTAATAATAATGTGGAACGTGTGTTTTTAAAAAATATGGAAATGAAATGATAACTTAACGAACAAGGAACATATATAAATTCTAAATATATTATTCAAATAAAAATTTTAAGATCTAATTATAAATGAAAACTTAATGTTAATGTTTACTAGTATCTTTGTAATTTACCTATAAAACATTTCACACGGGAGAAGCACGTCAAACGCCCTTCATCAGGTTTTGGCACCATGAAAGGAAGCGAAGCCTTTGGGAAAGAAAAGTTCATGTCGAACAAAAAAAAAACAACTAAATATTATGAGCAAAATGTGTTGCTTTTAATTAAAAAATAAATAAATAAGAAAAAAAATGAGGTCTAAAAATTTTAAGAGAAAAATATATATAGATATACAAATTAAAGAGATTGTATTTGCAAAATAGTTTCAAAATATTTGCACAAATAAAAATGTTATACTTGTGTACAGATAAAGTTTATTTGTTTTGTGCAAATATTTTGAACTTATTTACCAACACGGTCACTTTTATTGAATATATATACTTATAAATATTCCAAATATAAATTCCTACAGAGATTTTTTCGACTTACCCAACGAGCATCTGGCAGGAGACGATCTAAACATCTAATTGATACGCGACTAAAGCTGTCAAAATTTTCTCCGACTCCACATCCATCTCCATCTAATGTATCCAGTATCCTCATAATATTCTCTTTTTCCTGATGTTAACCAAATTCAGAATTTTTAAAAAATATTAATCATATTCATACCAATTACATGCATGGGTTTTTAATTAATTTGTACCTCAACCATGGGAATGTACACACACTTCAGCTTGGCTTTTGCTTCTGAAGATGGATCGATGTTACGAATAAATTATTCATGAATTAATGAGTTCAATTAATTGCTAACTCAACATTTTAAGATATATATAATCACATTCATTTTAATTAGATAAAATTGATCATCTTACTTTGACCACACATTGAAGAAGACTCCTGGTTGAAGCGAAAATGGAGTTTCACAACAAAGTCAGGACCTTTGCAAGAGTGCAAGTTAGTTATGCTTATTTCTCCGCCCTCTACTTGTGATAAATCTCTTCCATTCACCTGTAACATAAATTAAAATATGAATTTGCACTCTACGGGACTACACATTTTTTAAAGAAAATGTTTTTTATATATAAAGTAGTGGCATATGGGTAAATATGTGTATAGATTTGTGAGTGTGTATGTAAATCTATATTTCCTTTTTTAGTAGTGGGCAAATTTGTGTGAGACGTCCAAATAAGGAAAGTGTGCAAATTTCTGTCGGACAGAGGGAGTATTATATATATAAACTTGCAAACTAAAATTTAACATTATCACTCCTTATGTGTTAATTAAATCATAAATCAAAAGTATCTAAATGTAGAACACAATTACCAGGAATTCGAGGGGAGTGTTTGAATTGTCATGAGATTCATCTGTGCTCTGTTAAAAAAAAAAGAATTAGTGAATAAATTCATAAAAAACAAGCTATACCTTTTATTACAATCGGAATAGTACATATAAGAATTAAATTATATCCATTAAATGAAAGAGTATAATACGATATAGTTGAAATCATTTTAAGAAATGAAACTTGAATAATGGGACATATTATTTTTAATTAATTTTACAATCGACAACAGTTTAACAAATGGAAGGTATGTCACCTTGATATTGGGAAAGAAAATATCCTTCAATTTACATTGGAAACGTCTTATATTGAGATACATCACTCTAAGGTCAAATATTTCAACCTGAAAAAAGTAAACAACGTTAGCCATCAGATAAACAAAGATATATATCCATTGTTGAAGTAACCAGAACAATGATAAATATTTCACTTAAGCTTAAATAGTAAAACCATAGATGTTCTCAAGCAAAATAAAACCATAGAAGTGACTTGGGCAAAATGAAAAGAAGTAGATTAAATAAATCTTTTTTAACAAATTAATTGAATATTGATTAATACGTAATAAATCGAACACTGTTTGAAAACAACTCTTCTGCTCAAAAACGAAATGTTTCAAATTTTTCAAAAATTTATTGCTCCCTATCCTGATTCATAGAACTCTCAGTTTGAGAAATCAAGATAATATGATTGAACCCTTTTTTTGACTCTTTTTCAAATTTTGACACTTGATCGAAATCTCATGCTACATGTTACTATGAAAAGTAACGAATAATACCCTAGGGAACGAATTCAATATAATTACTTGTCTTGTATAATATCCAGTAAGATTTGAACACCTACAGATATTCTCGATCCTCCACTCATTTGTATATAGAAAGCACAATATGTCTTTAGCAAGTAAGGGGTCAGTTGGTATGAAATTTTTTTAATAGTAATGAGAATGAGAACAAAAATATATGGTAATTTTAGTATTAAGGGAAAGACTTGACTCTATAGTAATTTATTCTCTGTATCTTTTCTGTATTTTTTTAATCCTTTTGTAATTGTGAATTGATTGAATTTCCATAATTTATGGAACCTATGATTGTACAAAATTATTATGCATGGGTGAATTTATCCTCATAATGATTAATGGTGATTAAATACCTATTCTCATATGATATCAGCCTTTCATCCTAAACCCTAATTTACCTTCCTAATTCTAGGTCTTATTTCCTACTTCTATGGTCACGAAGGCAATTGCATGCCCTTTTATTGCGCAATGCACACAATGCACAACACTTCCTAGTTTACTTTGCTTTTGCTCTCTCTACTGCACCGCATTATGCAACGCAATGCACGATTGCCGCTACCAGTGCTACTCCTTCTCAAACTACAGCAATGATCAATCACATCTAGATCAAATTGTCGCATGTTGGGACAATCTTAAGTGTTTTGATTAGATCCCAAAATCCCTGATGATTTGCCTAAGTACAGTAGTCAAGTTTGTCTAGATCAGGATTAGTCAGGTTAGGGATTCAGTTTAGAGGGAACATGTCAAAGACTGAAGAATATTGGTGTCGACCCAATTGCATAAAGTCAGATGTGCATTCCATCCTGAAGAAGTCAGAGTCAGTCTTGAAGATTGCCTGAACTGAAGCTGGAGTCCGAAGACCTGAAGATCCGTCCTGAAGACAATCCGACGATCGCACTGACTTATGCTCCTACTGAGTATACTAAGCATGCTCAGGTCAGGACTTAGTCAGTGAAGGGCAATGTAACCTATCAGGCTGAGCTTAATGCTCATATGACCTGACATGGGCATTGTATCATCTACTGATACATGTAAGTTCAAAGCAAAAAGGTTACTTGTGCGATGGGTAGTTGACATTTATGTTCACACCTGGGACAAAGAGAATGTCAGTAGACTCCAATAAAGACAACATTTATTCTGAGTTAAAGACAAGAGACTCGAAGTTTAAATGTACGAGGAAGGACAAAGTCATGTCGAATAACTAACCGTCTGTATGGAGAGCCAATCGACGGCGACAAGCATGTATGGAGTCTATGCAGCAATTAATGCGGCATTTAATGCATCTCAGAGTTGCAAGCTGTAGGCTCAGAATTTCCAGATTAATCATTGGAAAAAGGTCAACAAGTACAACTAGCCTGCAACAACCCTAAAATAGGAAGATTTGGGTGGATCTCCTCCAACAGATCTATTTCAAATCTGCCTATAAATACAGAGGACCTTGCACCCATACAAGATTAAGGGAAATTTCCAAGCGAAAGTATTTTCAAGAATCCAAGCACTCAAAGTATACTTTGAACAACACTTTGAAGTTTTAAATTTCCCTAGTGTTGTAGTAGGATTCACTCTGTATTTGCTTAGATTGGTAGCTCTTTATCTTTAGCATGTATTGCTAGAGCTATCCTTAGTTGGAATCAGAATACCAAACCTCTCAGGTTGTGAGGAAGGTTGGTTAGAAGGACTAGGGCTTGTAAAACCACCCAGGGGCTAAGTTCCTAAGAGAGGAAGGAAGTTATTCGTGCTCCTTGGCACGTTAAAAACAAGTTCTGATCCTCAGTGGAAGAGGATCACTTCCTGTTAAATCAGGCCGTGGACGTAGGAGTTGGTTATCTCCGAACCACGTTAAAAAGCCCCTTGTGTGCTGATTTACATACTTTTTCAGGATCATAACTGTCATCATTATAAACTGAGCATTTGCATAAGCTTTTAAAAGTCAGGAAAACTCAATTCTTCTAACACTGAATCTTGTGCACCAGCCTTAACCACCTTTTCTAAGCAAGTCAGAGAAAATGTTTTCAGAAACTAAAACGAGTAGAACTTAAGGGCTCACATTCCGCACGCACTCTACCTTACTGAGATAGTTGTCCAACTGACTAGCTTCCGAGCGGTCAGTAGGTTCGTTATCTCTACTGAGCTTCCGAAAGCACTACTCAGACTCAGCCTATCTGAACTCCTGACTGATCTGTCACTGCTGCCCCTGCGGACCATCAGTTTAGTGCAGTGCCTTCAGGATTTTCCTGACTTAGTTTGTAAGAGCATTTTCTAAAGAAATTTAGAAAATCTGACATCAGTGTATCCCCCCCATACACTGATTTACTCATTTCGGGACCAACATCGTCTGCTACATACTTAATTGGAAATGCCAATTTCTCTCTATGGCTAATTTATTGGATATTTGGTGGTGCCACATATAACAAAAATCTCCTGTCTATTAGCAAGTTGATATCGGATTATAATGTTGATGTTGTATTTTTTTACAAGAATTTTGTAATTCAAAATTGGGTGACAAAGACAATTCTGGTCAAAGGACGGTGCTAGAAAGGGCTATATATATTGGAGAAAGGTAGCCCGACTTTGGTTGCTGCTTTGAAATCCAAAGATTTACGAGCTAGTTATAATTTATGGCACTTGCATTTAAGACATATTTCTTTTGGGGTTATTTTATTACTTACTAAATTATAAAATCTATCTGTTACGTCCTTATTCCTGGACCCTACAGTTTGTTCGCCATGCTATTCGGCTAAGAGCAGGAAATTACCTTTTTAGTTAATGATAAACGTGTTTCTTTTGTGCTTGATTTGGTGCATTGTAATTTATGGGGGCTTGCTCATGTTACTTCTTCTGCTCGTTATCATTATTATGCCATTTTTGTGGATGGCATTTTTTTCGGTTCTCCTGGCTTTATCCTTTGCATGCTAAGTCCAACTTTTATGACATATTGATTCAATTTTATATTTTTATTTGTTCACAATTATCTCGATCTGTGAAAGTCTTTCAATCTGATGGAGCATTGAGTTTGTGAACAAACGTGTTAATGAGTTTATGACTCGAAATGACATTTTTCATCGTCTTTCCTGTCCATACGCTACGCACTAAAATGGTAACTAGGGCTGAACATAAGCACCGTCATATAATTGAAACTGACCTTTCTATGTTATATCATGCTTTTGAGAATGAAAGATGTACACACTATTATTTTTTCTCCTAAATAAGATAATTATTACCCTCATTTGCTTACCTTTCGCATCTTATAACCATCATCTCAATCAATCTCCAATGAAACAACAAATAACTTTCTTTATTGTGAATTTCTTTTCAAAATTGGAGCACAACACTAATGATGTAACTATCATATAGAAAATCACTTATTCAATAAATGTTAGGGTAAAGAGAAAAATAAAATATCATTCTCATTACCACTGAAAAATTTGAAGCAAGCGCCCCATAATAAATTAGCGAAACAGAAAATAAGTTGATTAAGTAATGCAACTATCATTTATTGTTATTCATCTTCATGTAGCATTTTTGGTCTAACTCTTTGCTGCAATGGACTTGATGGGATTAAGATAATTGTCCTTGTTAATATTATGTTTGGTATAATTGATTCAGATGCAGGAGAAAAAAGAGGTTAAGTTCTTAAATCTCTTCTTTCAAAATCTACAGTTGTGTGATTTTGCAGCTGTAGATTTTTGCTACTGTAATCTTTCACTTTCCTGAGTTTAACTAAGTGTCATAGTGATCTTTAGAGAGTCTTTTCACAATTCTAACATACTCAAATTAATCCCTCTAGATATGAACTATTTGCTCCATTGGGAATGTTGGGATTAATTGTCTCAATACTATAAATTTTTGTTGTTTGATGAGTATAATTATCATATTAGCACATATATCCCACTTAATTCCCTAATCCAAACATAAAAATTAAATTAGATAGTCCTATAAAAAAAAGGCTACAATTCAAACATGCATCCTTTTCCAAATAATTGAATCTCAACATTATAATCCAGTGTAGTTCTATCTGAACTTATAGATTACGTCCTTCGAACTTATCGATTATGTCCTTTAAAGCGCACGACCGCCTAAATATTTAATGTTACTTGAAATAGAAAAGGAAAAGAAGCACGTGGCACCACGGCTAGGCATAGAGAATATGGTTGTAATCCCAACAATGTATATCAACCTGCATATACATGCATGCTCTATATATAACTTATATGCAGGGTAGATGAACTTGCATGTCATGAACTCAAAGATCCTTAATTTTTAATAAAATTCTCTCAACATGCATTATGGAACTAGCTAGTTGGAATGAATATTGTGTAAGAAAATATATATTTTAGACTATTTTCATTAAGAGAAGTTTAAAAAATAGAGCTAAACAATTTATGGATACAAAAGAAATAACGCAAAAAGAAAAAATAAGAAGAAACTGTACTTTTGTGAAGCTTCCATGTGGTGAATTCTCTCTTTCGTCTTTTAAAGGATCTCTCGTTGCTCCTTTTGTCTGCGAAAGACATCAAGAATCAGAAATTATATATATATATATATATATATATATATATATATATATATAATTTGTATTAAAGGATAAAGTTATCCATCTCTTAAATATGCATGTATTGAGAAATAGATAATTTTATCTTTTAAAGTAAACACAACTTTTAAAAAAAAGTCCATGATCCAGTTACCCTCCAGGTGATTTCTGAAGGCGTTACAGCTTCTCTTTCCAAGTGTAGTCTAAATACTTTGTTAGAAGTTTTCGTCTTCGATGAAATAACAGCGTGCCTGCAGCATTAAATTTACAACTTGAGATATATATAGAAGTGATTATAGAATTTTAAATTTTTTATAGATGAATTTATGATAAAGTGATTATAAGTTGACATACTTGCCAAAGCGCATGGCAGCAACAACACATTCATAGCCAGACATACCGAAGAAAGCTGGATCACCCCCTATTGTTTTTCCTTGTATAGATTGGTGCCAAGAAGCTACCATTTTTCTCCTTGAATAAGAAAATACATTATCATCACATTTTAAAATAAGATAGAGTACTAATACTATATGCTTCATCTTGTATTATAACAAGTTATATATATAATAAAGAAAATTGAAGAAGTGATATAATATTATTCAATCGGACAAACAATACTGATGAATCTACCATCATACCACTTCCCTTGATTTTCATCAGCGCCTTCCATACCCGCACCAGAATCAAAAATTGAGACTTTGTTTGGGAGTAACTCCACGCTGTAAATAAAGAAATAATCCATCAAATATATAGGATTGCAAAAAAAAAAAAAAAAAAAAAATTGGAGTAATGAAATAATTTTGAATAATTGTCAATCAAAATCAGTAAAAGTTACCCAATAAGATCTTATTTTAAAAGGTACAAATGACAATTGGGTGGGAACTGAAACATTATGCAGTACTTTTAAAGTGTGTTTTGTTTAATGGATAAACTAATCTATCACAGCGAAACATTCTTGTTCGTCGGTATAGATTAATTTATCCATTAAACAAAACACCCCCTAAATTGTTTAGGCTTAATTGTCAACAACATGAAAATATAAGTGAGATGGGAAGATAGGAACAAGTCAAGGTGGGAATGAGAGATGGATGGAGGAAAGAGTTCAGGGAAAGTGAAGAGATATTAATACTAAATAAATAATGTTGTATCTTAACAGGACAACTCGAAGGCGGGGGAAGCAGACATATGGTGCTGGAGACACACCAGAGACGAACTGTTCTCCAGTACTACATCAGTTTATCGGGAACTAAGGCAGCGGGATTAGGTACATGTGAAGACTAGGAAATCAAAATCAGCATTATACAGACTGTGGAAGAGCTACGCTCCAAGGAGATATTAATTAATGCATCGTGTGGAAACTACTACATAAGCGACTACTAACTAAGGAAAAGTTACAGCGTATGGGCATCATTCCAAGTTCGAGCGAAGTAAAGTGTGCAATATGCGGAGAGGAGAATGGAACTTCGATTCACTTATTGATTAATTGTGAATAGTTCAAAGTATTTGGTCAAAAATTTACGAATAGCTGGATATAGTAAGGGTACGTACCATGTACTGGTTCGATTATTAATTTCTTGCAACATAGAAAAATTCTGAGACAAGGTAAGAAAGAGAGGCTCAACCATATAGATATGTTTAATATGGGTGGATTTGGAACTACTGAAACAACACAATATTTAACAAGGAGGTTATGAATATTAAACAAGATGATCAGAGAGATAAAGACTAGGTCATGTAACTGAGTGGCAGCAAAATCAAAGGAGATGCGCAACTCAAATTTCATGGAAGTGACATTAGACGATGTTTCAGATAGTTAGATAGACTACAAATAATAGAATTATGGTACTATAACTTCTAAAAGATTATGGTACGTTAAAAAAGATAAGTTTTGGATCATGTAATTAGGTTTTTAGCATGCTGTATTATGATACCATATGAATAATAATTTATCTGATCCAAAAGAACCCTACAAATCATACCATTTTAAAGACTTTATACATTATAAACATCTGGATATATCAATTAATAACATCAAGAAAAGGTGTCATGCATATATATTGCAACAATTAAATAGTAATATGGTTGGAGATTAATTAATCTTGAAACTCATAATAACTTCATATACTTGAAAAATAATAGTTTTTCCATGAAGATCAACAAATAGTTTTTCAAAGCTTAATTATATATGCAAACCAATACCTTATTAACCTTCTATCTCCCGCACCATTAGACCGCAATGCTTCTAAGGACTTGTCCTAACACACAAATATACATTAATTCCTTTCACATCTTATTATCAGTATTATATAAATACATAAAAAATTGAATTACGTGCTCACTATAATGTTTGTAAAGGCATTTTCAAATGCACAGTCATCATATAGCTGGTCCAATATGTCTGGAACTTCATTCAGATCCCACATTCCCTGTACGTAGATCAAAACAAAGCAATGATAAGGTGGTGCTTTTAAACTTAATTTTTTTGGTAAATTAAGCTAGCCTCCGCAACTTTAAAAAGAATGATCCAAATTGTTTTTTAATATAGATATAAACAAATCCAACACTCTATAAACCTAATATTATGAAAATTAAATAAATGATCAATTGATTCTAAACCTTTCAATAAGTTCAAATTTTTAAATAAGGTGAAATTCTTTCATGCTACCAAAGCTTAAAATTGCTCAACGTCATGGGTTCCAACGGTCACCTTTTCGAAGGCAAAAATTAAGAATTCAACTCATGAGTGAGGGAGGACTATGCGAAAAATTAAATAAATGAATTGATTCTACTTTTTTCTATATTATCAGCACTTTAAATGATGCAAAATTCTTTCACCAAAGTTAGAGCACCTCAATAAAATAACAAAACTCTCCTAAGGGAAAAAAATTGAAAATTCAGCCATGAATGAAGGGAAATGTTAGGAAATTGTAATAAATGAATTAATTCTATCTACACAAACTAAAACTTTTCAATGAGGCAAAATTCTTTCACATATATAAACTAGAGCACCTCAATAAAATAAAAAAACATACCTGATATACCGACCTCGCGGATCCATCCTATTAATCAAGATCAACACACTTGTTATATATGAGTCCTCATCAAAATCAAATAAAAACAAGGTTAATTAGTTGTAGCAACAAAATCCTTACAATGAGCCAAAGGAAGTGCCATTTGTTTGGCACAAAATCACAAACATTAATCTTGTTCCTTATGATGTTTGATTTCTCATCAGTAAAGTGTATGTCCGGGTAATCCCAGTTAACTTTGCTCTTTGATTCTGGATATGTTCTTCGCTTCATTGTCTCATTGTACTCTTTCTTTATCTGAAGTTTGAATTCCTGTATTGGAATCTCACTACGAAGCTCACTTAGTTTGAGCTCAATTGTGGTTGAGTTGGGGAGGAGTATTCTAAACTTCAAATCCTTTTCTTCGATAACTTCACTCTTCACTTCTCTTAAAGGAATATTTCTTGCAGGATACATCTCTAATCAGAAACAACAAAGATGATTAATGTCATGATTTTATGATATATATCATGAATTAGAATTAAAATCTGAATTTTTTTATTTTTTGTGTAAATTGTTGGAAAAAATGGAGACTAGTATAAATTATACAGATCGAAACATAAAACCACCAACCATAATTTTCTGAAAATAAAAGAAGTTAATCCAACAAAAACAGCAAAAAGAAAGGATTTTTCTGAGTGTTTTT
>JAPKLY010000160.1:430977-463659 GCA_026898435.1 Prunella vulgaris | reverse complement strand
CACCAACCTTAATTTTCTGAAAATAAAAGAAGTTAATCCAACAAAAAACAACAAAAAGAAAGAATTTTTCTGAGTGTTTTTCTTTACCAGCTAAAGAAGAAGAAGAAGAAGAAGTAATGACAAAAAGGGAATTTGGTGTATAAAGGGAAAAAGGATTTAATGAAAAAAAAAAGTAGGAACTTGATATAATATTAATTATAATAATACTAAATATTTTATTTGAAAATTTTCATTTCCACCTACTACTTACTTAAAATAATATAAACAATTTTAAATATTTCATTCCAAATAATATGTATTAAAGATAATAAAATACAAATTAAAAATACAAATCTTGATGATAAGCATATATTAAATTTGCACTAAATTGAGATTACATTCTCAATTAATAAACATTAAATGCTGCAATAATAGACTATTTTAATTTATTACTAATATAAAAGTGGCTTGAGATTGTTAATCTTTTTTGGACATTTTTATCCCTCTTGTATTTTGTTTCCTTTATTATTGTCCTATACTGAAAAATTCTTTTTGTCTCTCTCTCCTCCTCTCCTCTCTCTCCCTAATCTCAACCATTTTTCTTCTGGGTGAGACTATACATACCCCAATCACCAAACATACCTCATTTAAAATGAAAAATTAATCTAAAATACTAAACATATCTCATATTTTACTGTAACACTCTTTTCCATTTTTACTAAGTCTTCATATATATATATATATATATATAAACGCACGTTCTTCCTCTCCTCTCTCTCAATAATCAGTCCTCTTCTCATCCTTCATGTTCAGGTATATATATTCTCTCTACCAGATAATAATCTTTTTTGTTCTTTGCTAAGTGCCCACCAAATTTCAATTCATTTTTAAGAAAAGTTGGCATGTCGAAATAATCGAGCAAATAGAATTCTGAATCAAGATTAGCTACCCATATCAGAGGCTTCTTTAAATTCAGAAAATTAATTAAACAAAATGGAAATCAGGAGATGAGATGAGAAAAGAAAAAAATTGTGAATAAGACGTGGCAGTTGCGAGCGGCTTGAGGACGGAGCTTTCCTCATAGATATTGGCGATGGGGATGCGGTTATATGGCCAAAGCTTCGAACGACCATGACAGCGATATGAAATGACGAGATTTTTGACTCAATCAAAATTGATTTTGATTTTTGGGTGCATCCGGCACCCAAGACACACCCTTTTTTTTAATATTTTTGAATATTTAATCTCCACCACATGATTGTGAAATGAAAGACTTAGTCAAAAAAGAAAAAAGTTATTACAGTAAAATATGGGGTATGTTTAATGTTTTAGATTAATTTTTTTTATTTTAAATGAGGTATGTTTAGTGATTGGTGTATGTTTAGAGGAATTTGGGGTATGTATAGTCGCACCCTTTTCCTCTTCTCAGGCGCGCGGCAGTGGCATTTTTCTAAAATCTAATTCCCCGCCACCCTCTTTTCTTATCTCCCTGCCATACTCGAAACCCGGTCGAAAATGTGGTTTGTTGGTGCTCTCTGCCTTTTGGGGTCAGCTGTGGCGACCTAATTGCCAATTTGTCGTCATCATGTATTTCCTGTACGCCATTTTCCCCCAAAATGGTCTATCAATCGATGGAGGATCTGCAAGTAAATTCGAATTGGGGAACATCAATCGATCGATCCCCCCAATCGCACATCTATTCGTTAATACGTACGGGGTTTGAGTTTCATTTTTTCAATATCAATGGTGGAGGAGAAGACCGTTCGATTGAAGGGTTGATCTTGACCAGATCACGGTAAATCACATATTCTTTACCTTTCTTATATTATTATTCAAGCCCAAGACGAAACTACGGGCATCTATTAGACTGTTACATGCCTTAATATTTTAGTTTATTTTCAGAAATTAATTTCCTGAGACTAGATCCATTTTTAAATTGATACAAGTACCATGTTCATGGTACTTAAAAAGTAAAAAATTATTATCCAGAATAATTTATAATGTTAATAAACATACCTTTTTTTATTTTGGTATGTTTAAATATGCTATCAAACCACCCGATATGTGGAATTTTGGGAGAGATAGAGGAGAGAGAGATAAAGTAGAAGAGAGAGATAGAGGAGAGAGAGTTACGTGAAAAATAGAAGAGAGAGATAGAGGAGAGAGAAAATCAGAAGAGAGATGAAGAGAAGAGAGAGTTATTTTTGTTAAAAAAAATAACTGAAAAAGAGAAAAAAGAGGAGAGAGAGTGTGAAGAAGTAGAAAAAATAGGAGAGAGGAGAGAGAAAGGAGAGAGAATCGTATGAAAAAAGAAGAAAAGAAAGGAGGGAGAAACGTATGAAAAAGAAGAAAAGAAATGAGAGAAACGTATGAAAAAGAAATGAGAGAGAAACGTATGAAAAAGAAGAAAAGAGAGGAGAGAGAGTGTGAAAAGTTAAAAAAAAGAGGAGAGAGGAGTGAGAAATTTTGAAGAGTTCAGGGCACGAAAATTGAGATAAATTATTTAATTAATTGAAAAAGTGTTGTGTTTTGTAATAAAGTGTTGTGTTTAGAAATATAAAATTATATGTGTTGTGTGTTTAAATATGGGCCTTAAAAGTGTTGCATCTTGCCATTATTCCGATTTGTATATAATGTGAAACTAAAATAGTAGAAATAATATTTTACGTATTAAAAATCCAATTTAAGTTACTTGTTAATTTCAATTTCAATATAGTTTGTAATTCTGAATTTTTTTTTGTTCTTTTTTCCTGGTGATATTTTCAGAGCCCGTAATCATTGGTGCCTGTGAGTTCCTCGAGCAGAATGCTTCATCAATTTGTCCTGCAAAGCTAATGAGGTATTGTGGCTGTTGAATTATATATGGAAACATATATAATCTATATGAAGTGGATAATTTTAATAAATGTGATTTTTGAATTATGTTTTGAAAATATGTGTGCAACAGTTATAATTTTTAATAAAAGATCAATTTATGCTGACTATATTTTAATTTTGTCATATTATCTTTTGTTTACATCCTATTGTTAGATGCAAGCTTAAATTTTCTTCATTCTGCGTTGGGCCACCTCACCTCCATCATTTGCTTTGAAAGTATTTGTTCAATGTGAATGCAAGGCAAGATTTAGAGGGTTATGCCCGCCTTATTTGTAATTTTGTATTCGCATTCATCATCAAACGTGCTTGAGGTTGAGGCATGTTCAATGGAGATATATACATAATTATGGGTTCAAACTCATTATATTTTTCTTCCAACTTTTTCTTTCTCTGTACAAAACGTCTGTGAGTATCGAGTGAGCTTGTGATTAGGGTTAAGGGTACTTTATTAGCCCTTTTATATTCTTGATTTCTGGAGTGGTGGATCGGTAAGCTGAAGCCTTGGGGTGATGCCTGTATTGTGATTGGGGAGCTTTCTTTTGATTCTCAATTATGAATTTTGATGTTGTTTTTTCTTGATTTTAGTGGTTTAAGATTTTCCTTTTCCACACGTTACAGGTTGTTGATTTCTTGAGTGACATTGGGCTCAATGTTATAATTCAATGCCCATTAGGAGCTCCAATCTTAATTCTCCTAAAGACTCCTCAAGTAGCCCAATTAAATGTCCATCAATGAGCAAGGTGATTAAAATAAAAGAAATATTTTGGGACCAATTGTGTTACATATTTTCGAAAATAATTATAATTTAAATTAATGAGAGACTTTATGTAAAATAGATATGTATTTTGAATACAAGAATATCTAATAAAATCAAGATCTCATTGAATTAAATATAAGGGTATAATTTTTGAAAATTTGATGAATTAAAATATCAAGAATATAATATTTGATATTCAAGATACTCAATATTAGAATATTTGATATTCATGATAATCAAGATTTGAAATATTAGATATTCAAGATCTTTTATTCTCATTATAAATATTAGATGAAACAATATATAATTATTATTAATTATTGGCTGAATTTTTCGAAAATTTCAGTGGGTTGGGCAACAAAATTATTCTTTTTCCTTGTGTTGAAATTATTCGTGTGGCCTCCCACTGGGTATACAAGTAAGGACAAGGGAATACTTGAGAAGGCTTGTTGGGTTAATCAATTTGAGGGTCTCAAGGAAGGCCTTTTCTATTGTGCAGAAAGAATTCTATTACAAAGGGACTCCAGAAGCATCTCAAAAGGACGTCTTTCGATCTCAACCACTTTGTGAAAGGGAATTGTCTCAAGAAGGACGCCCTTTGATCTCAACTGCTTTGTCAAAGGACTCAAGAGGTATAATTCACTTAAACCCCTTAGTTCCGCATGTGTAGGGATTTATGTGATTTTATATGTTCATATGTTTTGCATGCGAAGCCTGTTGTTGGGTATACAACTATTTGATTTATTTATGTTTAAATCATGATATTAGTTGTAGGCTTAAATTTGTGTGTAGCATAAATCCCGAATAGATTCACGTAATTCCCCAACAAGAAGTACTAGGCTGAGGCGATCAACACTGTGTGTTACACTCAGAACCGCTCTATGCTGAATGAACAACATGCTCAGACGCCTTATGAGACTTGGAACAAGAGGAAGCCTCGTATCTCTTATTTTCATATCTTTGGGTGTAAGTGTTTCATCTTGAACAACGAGAAAGACCAGTTGAAGGCTTTTGATAGCAAGTCTGACGAGGGAATATTCTTAGGATATTCCTCAATTAGCAAAGCATTCAGGGTCTACAACTGTCGGACCCTTGTTGTGGAGAAAACACCTCATGTTGTGTTTGATGAGTCTGCATTAGTGCATAGGAAGCAGGTTCCTAGTCCTGACACTGAGGGGGTCACTAAGATGATAACACAACTTAGTCTAAAGAAGAATCCTGAATCAAAGGTCAAGCTTGTGCATGCTCCCATAGGATGGGATGATGATGACAACGTTCAGGATGACGCTCAGGACAACCCTCAGAAAGCCATCACCTCGGAGAATGTTGAATCTTAGACGGAGGCACAGACTCAACCTGGGGTAAGGACTGTCGGTGATGATGCTTCTGCACCTGAGACAGTTACCGAGTCTAACTCTGTAGGGGGAATCAATGTCCCTGACATTGAGCAAACCTCAGGAAATGACTCAGTCTCCCCTTCTCTTGTTCATTCTTCTGAATTGTTTGTGTTAGATACTGACCTTTCAGGATCAGGCGAGGGAACGACAAAAGTCGCTCCGGATGCTGCCCCCGGCCGAAGAACATGGCTTTCAGATCACTCAATAGAAGATATCATTGGAGATATCGATGAGGGAGTCAGGACCAGAAGCTTCCACGGCGAGAGCGCTTTGTTCTACTGCATCCTGTCTGATCAGGAATCTAAGAACACTAAAGAAGCTCTTGATGGCTCCAACTGGATCTTGGCCATGCATGAGGAACTCAATCAGTTATAGCGGAATTAGGTTTAGGAATTCGTGTCAACATGTAATTGGCATCAAATGGATTTTCAAGAACAAGAGGGATGAGAAGAATGTTGTGGTCAGGAACAAGGCCAGACTGGTAGCAAATGGTTGGAAGCAATCAAGTTGTTTCTGGCATATGCAACATTTAAGAAGTTCAAAGTGTATCAGATGGACATCAAGAGTGCTTTTCTGAATGGTGTACTTAATGAGGAGATGTATGTGGAGAAGCCTCTAGGATTCGAAATTGGTGATAAGATCTATCACCTAAAGAAAGCACTCTACGGACTAAAGCAAGCTCCCCGAGCTTGGTATGATACTCTCTCCCAATTCCTGATAGACCACGGATTTGTGAAAGGAAAAGTGGATAGAACTTTAATCAGGATCACTGAAGGTGAGGATATTCTCCTAGTTCAGATATGTGTCGATGACATCATATTTGGATCACCAAATCTGAAGTTTTGTGAGAAATTCTCCAAGCTGATGACAGGTAAATTTGAGACGTCCAAGATGGGGGAGATGAATTTCTTCTTAGGTCTACAAGTTAGGCAATCAGACTCCGAAATATTTATCAATCAGTCTAAGTACACGAGAGATTTGATTCAGAAGTTTGGTTGTCAGTCCAGCAAAGTCTCAAGGATTCCCATGAACACTAACTAGATGCTGGATCCCGACAAGGAAGGAATCTCCATAGACCAGACTGAGTATAGGGCACTGATAGGATCATTATAGTACCTGACTACAAGTCGACCTGATATCACTTATGCAGTAGGAGTGTGAACGAGATACCAATCAGATCCCAAGAAGAGTCATTAGAGAGTGCCAAGACGATTTTGAAATACCTTAAGGGTTGATTAGGGTTATAATTGCAACATTTTGCATTCATTTCTATATGGTATTGATGAGTTTATGTTCATATTTGACCCTATTAGGCTATACTTTGTGCATTTGACCCCTTGTTCGCAAGAAAGTTGTGTTTATAGGTGAAAATAAGTAAAAAAGGTTAAGAGACGAGAAAGTTTGATAAAGTTCAGATTTTTGAGTTGATCCAAATGGTGCAAATGATATACCATGTTGAAGAGCTTGAAGAGAGGGTCGCAACGTAAAAAGAATCGAGTCAATCAGAGCTCTAGAACTCAAGATATGAAGAAAATGAGGAAGTCGAAGATCAGACGGGACGGAAAGGCCTGGTCGCGCGCCCAACAAGCTGTGGTCGCGCGCGGACAAGGCATCACTTAAGCGGCTAGTTACTTGGTCGAGAGGAACCAGGCGCGCGCGTGCATGCGCGCTAGCTGTAGGTCGAGCGGCCACCTGTGGCAGATCTAGTGTCAAGGCTAATTTCTGAGATTTCAGGGGTAGTTTCGTCTTTTCACGCGTTTAATGAAGGGCACTTTGGTCTAAGCGTGTTGGGCACTATAAATACTCAAGGATCAGATTCTCAAAGGGACTTTTACCATTTTTCGTTTTCTTAGATTAGTTTAGAGAGAGAATTAGGTGGTTACCACTTAGATTAGGAGTTAATTTCTTACTTCTTTCTTCATTTACTTTCGATCCATCCATTGGATCGTTGATCCATTTGTTGCTTTAGATTCATCTCATCGTTATCTACGTTCCTACGGTTCGATTATGTATTTCACATTCCGGATTAGAAGATAACTTTTCAAGGTTTGATGATTGTATTTCAATTCTTCAATAATTGATAAGAATTCCTGTATTTCCTTTCATATTAGAGATAATCATGTTTGTCTATAGCTTAATTGTTGTTTTGTTCCATCAATTAGCCATAGGCTAATCTCCTTGTGGCTTGGTTTTATAAATACTATGGTGTAATTTGGTTTCTTGTTAATCATATGCATGATTAAGTGATCTTGATAGATTAATTCTCTTTATTAATAATTTGAATGTATATTTGGTATTGCCAATTGGATGTTTAGAGCCTAAGTGGATTAGCAAGACATGAAAATTGAGCTTATTCATGAATGTTCTTTATTGAATGTTGTGCATGCCAAGTGTTTGATAAATGGCTTATATGACCAATGAGAATTGCATTTAAGCCTAGACCTCTTAATTAGAGTATTGGGTGTTGTTAGAAGATCTAGACATCTAATAGAGCTCTTTAGCTTGTGTTGTTAGAGAGATCTAGACACTAGTTAGAGTCATAGCTTGATTAAGACACCAATAGACCTTATTAATGTTAGGATGGATAGGACACTAGGTGACCATAGTAGGAGTACTTCCATGCACACACATATCCCACATTTGCTCATCTTGTTATAAGGTGATAGTTAGATTTACTTTGCTTGTTAAAGTAGATAGAAACTATGATCTTTTCTTGCTTTCACTAGCTATTATCCATTGTAGACATTCAATGCTTGCTTGATATTGCATCGTTTCCCTGTGTTCGATATTATAACTTGATTAATTTGCCACGTCTACTACGACCATGTACACTTGCGTGTGACACGATTTTGGTAAATAAGTTTTTGGCGCCGTTGCCGGGGAAACGATCACTTTGTTGAGTTTGTATTGTTGTTTACATGTTCTTTTCTTTTTTTTCTTTGTTTGTCTTTAATTCTTCTTGGCGAGTGTTGATACTTGCTTGTTTTTGTAGGAGTGAACTCGATTGAGATGGGCGAATACAACCATTACTCGTATTCTCCACAAGACATATATCCTCCTAATTCCTACACATATCATCCTTACCCGTATCAACCACCACCTCTACAAGAAGATCCTTATCCTCTTAATTCATATGCTTATCAAGATTTCTACTCTTATGAGGATCCACATTCCTACACCTCTTATGAAGATACATACTCCTACACTCAACCCATTTCTATACCTTTCCATCAAGAAAAAACTCCTCCTAGCTATTTAGATGAGGCTTTAGCTCAAATTCTCAAGCAATCTGAAGAAATGAGAATGGAAGATGAAAGGCACTTTGAGGAGACAAACAAGATGTTTGATCAAATTTGCAGAACTCAAGGTGACCAAATCAAGAACTTTGAGTTCCAATTGGAACAATTGGCTTGTAGTGTGCGAATAGAGAAGTTAGGGCTCCAATTGGAGAAATTGAGCACCCAAGCCAATGAGACGTGTGAGGAGGAAGATGGGGGTAATGATGAAGTTGAAGGAAAGTGGAAAGTATGGTGGAAGAAGGGAATGTGGAAAATGAAGATGATGATCATCATGAGGAGATCAAAACTCTTTCTATTCTAGATGTTATCAATGCCAAAATTTATATTGGTCCTTCTCATGCTTACATTGATTATGAGATTCCTATTATTGATGATATTGCTTATAATATTCCTCATTTTGAATTAGTTAGGGATCAAGAAGAAGAGAAGGATGGACTAGAAGAACAAAGAGAAGAGAGTAAAAAGGAAGGGCATGAAGAAGAAATTGAGAGTGAAGAGGATGTTGATGAAGAGGATGATCATGATGAATACAAGGACTTCTATGATTCCTTAGACTTAGTTATGAAGTCTTTCTATGGTGATTATGAGTTTGAGGAGATCAAAGATCCTTGTGCTCAAGCAACTTCCAATCCTAAGAGTTTCACTAATCCTCATATTAATTCATTTTATCATGATATTAATCCTCTGTATGTTGATAATGAATATGATACTTCCTTTGAATGTATTGATAGGAATCAAATACAAGAAGTGGAAGATAAGGAAGGAAATGATTCAAGTGGAGGAAAGGAGGAATAACAAGAAGAGGTAGATGAAGGTCCACTAATGGACTTGAGCATAATTGAAGAGAAACAATAAGATGAAGTGGAGGGTGAGATTAAGGATGAAATGAGCATTTCTAAACCCTTAGACTCTTCCACTTGTGCTTTAATTGATAATGTTGTTTATTGTGAATTTGTCTTACCTCTTGAATTGATTGATTTTAAGATTGAATTGAGAATCCTCTTGAATATCTTTTATAGTAGGAGATGGGGGTGGATTGGTTTGAGAAGAAGAGAGGAAAGATATGAATGTGCTTATAAGTTCAAATTGATAAGGAAAATGGGGGTTTGGGGTAGAAATCCTACATGTTTCCTTAATCATGAAGCTTTGAGATTGATGTTTGATAGAGAGAAATGATAAATATCCTTGGCCATTTAGCTAACATTGGTGTCGTCTGGCTAGGGGACGTTAAATCCAAGTGCTAGATGGGAGGCAACCCACCCTAAAAAGTTTCTTGCTTATTAGGTTTGCCTTGTAGTTTAGATAGTGTTATTTGTTTAGATTTATTTCATATGAGGTAATGTGTTCTCTTACTTTGGTTGGTGCTTGTGATTTATCTTAGTTTGGGGGTGTTGCCTCTTGGTATATATGGTGATTTCTTGGTTTAGTTGAGCTTATATATGCATTGTTTGGTCATTGATTCATTGCAAATCTTATTTTCATCACTCTTTGCCAAACTTTTAGGATCCTTGATCCAAAAAAGTTTGGGGGTGTGTTCGTTCTTCAAATTTTAGATTTGCAATGATAATTGATATGATTTGTGTGCTTGAGAAGGATGTCTTGAGGAGAATTCTCTCCCACTTGGCCAAGAAGGAAATTTTCGTGTAAGTGGCAATTCACTCTCCTATTCTTAATCCCAACTCAAGGTATGTATTTACACTTATCTCTCCCTATTTGTTCCCATTCCTAGCTTTGATTAGGTTAGATTTGAAATTGCTATTTGAGCTTAAGTGTTGATTCTTGTTGTATTGTTCTTTGATTAGTGCATTGCATGATCTTTACTTCACTTTTGTCAAACTTTTTAGATCCATGATCCAAAAAAGTTTGGGGTGTGTGTTCGTTTTGCAAATCTCATTGCAATGCTATGTTTAGGGAAATTTTTAGTGTTTCTAAGATGCTTTAGATCTTGTGCCTAGTTGGATACTTGTTTTTGCTTGTTATTGATTGCCATATTGTTGCTGGCTTTGAGTAGTGATACATGAGATAGTCTTATTGTTGTGTGGATGGTGTTGATAGTTCATGTTAGATGTAGTAGATGTACGATTTGATTCATGTCTTGTTTAGGGTGTTATTGATTCTATGATTCTTGATACTTTGATGATTTGAGCATTTTTTATATGATATGAGTCTTGATCAACTTTAACACGTGAGGTTTTGAGCCATTTATGCCCGTTTCAATCTTGAACGGATGATATTCTTTGATGTGAGTTCCACACATGTGAATTATATTCTAGAACTTGGCTTTGGTCTTATTTGAGACTACATTAGATAAAGAGTTCACATGACATGATTTGAGGCCATTTTTATCTTTATTAAGTCACTTAGCCTCTATGAGCCTACCATTGATATTATGATCCATTGTTTACCATTTTTGTGCCTATAAACCTTTCCTTTAGCTAACCACACTTTAAGACATTCATCCTTCCTTTATGGAACTCTCTTGTCCCTATGATTAGTAGAATGAAAAGAAAGAAGGAAGGTTGGTGAGATAATGAAGAATATGGTGGCTAAAGTGGAAAGAAATTCTAAGCATGGATTGATGTGAAAAGAAAGGCAAGAGCAAGTGCTAGCAAAGCTTAAAAAGAAAGGTTGATTTTCAAAGTATTGTGAGTATGATCACAACTTGTTTAAAAGGGGAAACCAAATTTCTTGAAAAGTGTGATTTAGAAAGAGCATGAAGATATGTGCTTATTGCATGATGAGGTGAATGTTCTCTATGTTGATTCCTTCTTGCTTTACTAATCATACTTAGTCACTTTATCCATATTTTCCTTCCTTACCAAAGAGCCAACACTACAACCTTGATAAAGTCCTCATTGATGTGTGAATGATTTGTCATTTCAAGTGGTGGAGAACTTAGACTTGAGCCAAGCTTATGGTAGTATATGTATGTGGTGTGATGATTTAGAGAACCTCAAACACTTGAGTGATGAGTTAAACACTTCCTTGTGAGGATTTTGACTTATTGATTTTCATATATTGTTCATTGACTCAGTGTTGATGGTGATTAGATGATGTCTCATTCCTAGACTTGCATGATATTAGGTTATACGTTCATGGCATTTGATTTGTGCTTGATGCTTCATTGATACAATAATTCCCCTATCTTATCGCTTCGTTGCTCGAGGACACGCAACAATCTAGTTTGGGGGTGTGATTAGGGTCATAATTATATCATTTTGCATTCATTTCTATATGGTTTTGATGAGTTTATGTTCATATTTGACCCTATTAGGCTATACTTTGTGCATTTAACCACTTGTTGGCTAAAAAGTTGTGGTTATAGTGAAAACAAGCAAAAAGGTGAAGAGACGAGCAAGTTCGATATAGTTCAGATTTGTTAAGTTGATCTAAATGGTACAAATGATATACCATGTTAAAGAGCTTGAAGAGAGGGTCTCAACGCAAAAAGAATCGAATCAGTTGAAGCTCTAGAACTCAAAATATGAAGAAAAATGAGGAAGTTGAAGATCGGACTGGACGGTATGGCCTAGTCGTGCGCCCAACAAGCTATGGTCCCGTGTGGACAAGGAAACACTCGAGCGGCTAGTTACTGGGTCGAGAGGAACCAGGCGTGCGCACATGCGCGCGAGTTGGAGGTCGAGCGGCCACCTGTTGCAGATCGAGCGCCAAGGCTAATTTCTGAGATTTTAGGGGCAGTTTCGTCTTTTCGCGCGTTTAATGAAGGACACTTTGGTCTAAGCATGTTGGGCACTATAAATACTCAAGGATCAGATTCTCAAAGGGACTTTTACCATTTTTCATTTTCTTAGATTAGTTTAGAGAGAGAATTAGGTGCTTAACAATTAGATTAGGAGTTAATTTCTTACTTCTTTCTTCAATTACTTTTGATCCATCCATTGGATCGTTGATCTGTTTGTTGCTTTAGATTCATCTCATCGTTATCTACATTCCTACGGTTTGATTTGGTATTTCACATTCCAAATTAGAAGATAGCTTTTGTTTGCCCAAAATGGTGTCTACACGCAAGTGCACGTGATCGTTATCGTCGTGGCAAGATAACCAAGTTTATTTATCGAACACAGGGAGATGGAAGATTGAAAGGTATGGTTGTTGTTCAATTTCGATAATCACACAAAGCAAATAAAAGTTGGATTGGTTTCTATGTCTACTAGCTCGTCAAGAAAGTAAACTACCTATCACTTTTGTGCAAAGTGAGCAAGTGAGAGAGATATGCATTAGTGTACTATCCTATGTTTCACATGGTGTTGTATCACTTAATCATGCAATGAGTTATTGTACAATCAATTAGGCAAGCCTCCTCAACATGTAAAGGTTTCCCTAGATACACATTAAGCTCCTAATGTAGTGCCTATTCACTAGGAATAGTTCTCACTATCCTAGGAATTTCATCAAACACCTAACATGCATTGGCCTAATTACAAGAAGATTTAGGAAAAGAGCTCAATTCTCATATGAGACTAATTCCCTAATGGCCCAATTAATCAATTACACATGCTAAGCAATCATACAAATCATCAATTAAGAGAATTGATTATTCAACATCTCATAGCATTCATAAGATCAACATTAACACCACATTACTCCATAGGAATCATACACTAACACACAAGGGTATTAGCCCATGGCTAATTGGGAAAACAAATGAACAATTGAACTAACTACAATCATCATAATGCTGAAATTTAAATGAGAATACAAAATCTTACCTATTACGAGAGTATTAGTAAAGATACTAATTACCTTGCAAAGCTAGAAAATGATCTATCACTGGAAAATGAAATACAATCGGTAGAAATGTAGCCCTAGTTGAGACGAGAATGCAGGAACAAACGGATCGATGATCCAAACGGTAAATTGAAAGTTATCGATGAAATCGTAAGAAGAAATCTTATAAACCCAACTAGTAACTACCTAATCCTCTCTCTAAACTAATCTAAGAACTTGAAATTATGAAGATTATGACTAAGATGCCCTGAGAATCTGATCCTTGAGGTATTTATAGTGCCCACAATGTTTAGTCCAAAATGTCCATTAAACGCGCGAAAAGATGAAACAACCCTCGAAGTTGTGCAAATCCGGGTCCTCGCACGATCCCGTGGAGGTGCCCACACAATCCCGGATCGTGCGTACATTCGTTCGAGCCATGGCTGCATGAACCAGAGATGTTCCGCACGAACCCAAGCTGCTCCTCGCACGAGCCCATCCCGGTGGTCACACGAACCCGACTTGCCCCGTTCGATCGATCCTCAACTTCCTCGTTTTCTTCATATCTTGAGTTCTAGAGCTCCGATTGAATCGATTCTTTTTCTGTAGCGACCCTCTCTTCGAACTCTTCAACATGGTATATCATTTGCCTCCATTATATCAACTCACAATTTTTGAACTTTTACGAACTTGCTCATCTTTTGCCGGTTTTGCTCGTTTCCACTACAAAACCCAACTTTCTCGCCAAAAAGGGTTAAATGCACACAGTGTAGCATTTTAGGGTCAAATATGAACATAAGCACATCAAAACCATATAAAAATGGATACAAAAACATGTAATTATGACCCTAATCACACCCCCAAACTCGATTGTTGCTCGGCCTTGAGCAACGAAGCGATAAGATAGGGCAATAATTGTATCAATGAAGCATCAAGCACAAGATCAAATGCCATAGATTCATCACTCAATATCTAGCAAATCTAAGATACAATATCATCCACTTAACTATCAATAATTAAATTAATTAGCACAATATCAAGTCAATTAGTCATGATCCTCACTAGGTAAGTGTTTAGTTCAACCCTCAAATGTTTAGGCTTTCTCATACCACACACCACATACACATACTACCATAAGCTTGACTCAATTCTACATTCTCCACCACTTGAAATGACAAATCATTCACATATCAATGAGGACTTTCATAAGGTTGTAGTGTTGGCTCTTTGGTAGGGAGGGAATATATGGATAAAAGTGACTAAGTATGATTTGTAAAACATAGAAGGAATCAAAGTAGAGATAATTCACCTCTTCATGCAATTGTGCACATACTCTTCATGCTCTTTCAAAATCACACTTTCAAAGATCATTCTTCCCTTTTTATGAGTTGTGATCATACTCACAACACTAAAGTCAAACTTGACCATAATTTTGCAAAAAGTCAATCTTTTTCATTTGCAAGCACTTGCCTTTGAACCTTCTTTTCACATCAATCCATTCATAGAATTTTTTTCCACCTTGGCCACCAATTTCTTCATCAAATCACCAATCTTCCTTCTTTCTTTTCACTCTACTAATCATAGGGATAAGAGAGTTCCAAAAAGGAAGGAAAATGACTTAAAGTGTGGTTAGCCAAATGAAAGGTCTATAAGCACAAAATGGTAAGCAAGGCTCATATGGAAAAGTAGCTCAATATAACTCAAAGAAATGCCTCAAATCATATTATGTTAAATCATTATCTAATGCAGCCTCAAATAAGACCAAAGTCAAGTTCTAGAGTAACATGTATGTGTGTGGAACTCACATCAAAGAATAGCATCCGTTCATTATTGAAACGGGCATCAAAAGCTCAAAACTCACGGGTATAGGGTGATCAAGACTCATATCATCGAAATAATGCTCATATCATCGAAATCTCAAGAATCATAGAATCAAAAGTATCAAAGATAACACAAGAATCAAGAAATAAATCCATTACACCTATTATGACTTTCAATTCATCCACACAATCATAAGCATATCTCATGCATTCACTACTCAAAGCAACAATAATCTAAAAAATAAACAAGCAAAACAAGGCCTCAACCTAAGCATATAGTCCAAAACATCATAGAAACACTAAGAATCAACATAAGCATAGCATTGCGATGAGATTTGCAAAACGAACACACCCCCCTAAACTTTTTTTGGACCAAGGGTCTAAAAATTTTGGCAAAGAGTGGAGAAAAGATCAAGCAATGCACACAATAGAACACAATACTAAATAGCATCAACAAGAAAATCCAAGTCATTCAACAAAACCTTAGCCAAAATATGTACTCCTCAATCTATTCTTGCTCAAATTAGCACAAAATCCAATAGAGCAATCAATTCACAAAATCAATGGACTAAAATTGGCATTCACGCTTCTATCCCTAGAATTTTCAAATCACAAACAAAAACAAAATAAGCAAATACTTAATAAAGGATACAAAAAGGATATAATGGTGGGTTGCCTCCCACCTAGCGCTTGGATTTAACGTCCCCTAGCCGGACGCAACGAAGCTCAAGTGAAGTCAATATCAATAAGGGTTGAGTGACTTACATCACTCAACTTTCTTCTCCAAAAAATTTCTTTCTTCAACACTTTCTTCACCCTCTTATCTTCTATGTTCACTTTCTTTCTCTTTTCAAAAGGAATCTCCTCTGCAACTTCACTCTTAAGGTCAATAGTTTTCATCATTACCTCATTACCTCTTGTGACTTTGCTTGCACTTTCAAACTCATCCCTTGGGGAACTCATTGAAGAATCATAAATGGAGAAAGTATTTCTCTCATTATTCATTCTCAAGGCAACCTCTCCCTTTAGAATATTAATCAATGCATCCGACGTCGCTATGAAGGGTCTCCCAAGAATTAGAGGAGTATTCTTATCCTCTTCTACATCCAAGATCACAAAATCAAAAGGGTACAAGAACATGCTGATTCGAACTACCACATCTTCCACAATGCCTCTAGGTTGAACCTTTGAATTGTCCGCCAAATGAAGCTTACTAGACATGGGCTTCATATCCTTCAAACCAAGCCTTTTAGCAATTGATAAAGGCATAACATTCACACTCGCCCCAAGATCACATAAAGCTTTGATCGTCTTGCTTCCTTCAATGTGGCAATACAAAGTGAAGCTTCCCGGATCTTTGAGTTTCTTAGGAAGATGATTCATAATGAGCTCACTACTCTTATGAGTAAGTTTGACAATCTATGGCTCATTCTTCCTCTTCTTTGACATAAGGTCCTTCAAGAATGTTGTGTATGTCGGCATTTGCTCAATTGCCTCTTTGAAAGGTATGTTAGCATACATCTTCGTAAATAAGTCCAGGAACTTCTTAAGGCACTCATCAAGCTTATCTTTGACTCCCTTCGAAATTTCCACCTTTTCTTTCTCTACCACTAACCCTTCTTCCTCCATTCTTTCCTCACCCCCTATCTTCACTTTCCCTTTCATTTTCTCATCTTTTTTCTTCAACCTCGACACTACCCCCAAATTTTCCTCATCACCCTTCACCAAATTGACTTTCTCACTACAACTTGCTTCCTTAACTAGCTCATCATGAAACATTTTCAAGGTACAATTCTCTTCTATCTCCTTCGAAACATCCACACACATAATGGAATTACAATGCTCTCTAGGATTTATTTCGATGGTCGAAGGAAACTTACCTTTGTTGACTTGTGGACTTAAAGCAGTAGCAAGTTGTCCCATTTGAAATTCTAGGCTCTTGATTTGACTTCCTTGCGAATTGTACAAATCATCAAACTTTTTATTCGTCTAATTTTTTATCCTTCTAATTTCCACTCTCATGTCTTCCATATTTTCAAGATTAGTGCCAAGGTGTCATCCATGCTTCCTTTACCCTCATTATTTGGTGGCTTTGACCCCGGATCAATCCCGGGAGGCAATTGGATTGCTCCATTGGGATTTGAGTATGAGAAGTGTAGGATCGGTAGCGCTGAGTAGAACTGATGTACTATCCTCGCAAACCAACACGGGTCTTTTCTAGCGTGCTTATGTCCTCACTCGCACACACCCTGAGAACTTCCCATGGGGTCACCCATCATGAAATTGCTCCAAGTCAAGCACGCTTAACTTTAGAGTTCTTTCACAATGGACACCAGAAAAGAAGATCCACCTTGTTGGTATGAGAAGTACAATCAATTCCTTTAAACCCAATATCTAGCTTCAGCGCCACGGGTGGCACACAACTATGCCTTTAATCGAGCGAACGAGTGGACTTGAGCGCAGCTCGCCTCCAAGGCAGGGACTGCTAGGATTTCTCCCAACAATCCCCCCCTAGTAGTAGCCTGACTTGAAGCCAAACATACCACTATTTGCGCCATGGGGGACTCGAACCCGTGACCCGTGCTCTGATACCAATTGTAGGATCGGTAGCGCTGAGTAGAACTGATGTACTATCCTCGCAAACCAACACGGGTCTTTTCTAGCGTGCTTATGTCCTCACTCGCACACACCCTGAGAACTTCCCAGGGGGTCACCCATCATGAAATTGTTCCAAGTCAAGCACGCTTAACTTTAGAGTTCTTTCACAATGGACACCAGAAAAGAAGATGCACCTTGTTGGTATGAGAAGTACAATCAATTCCTTTAAACCCAATATCTAGCTTCAGCGCCACGGGTGGCACGCAACTATGCCTTTAATCGAGCGAACGAGTGGACTTGAGCGCAGCTCGCCTCCAAGGCAGGGACTGCTAGGATTTCTCCCAACAAGAAGTTTTCATGCCTCCAATTAGGGTTGTAGGGCGGATTACTTTAATTCGGATAAGGACCTCCTTGTTGTTGAAATGGAGGGGCAACATAAGACCTTTGATTGTTAGGAAATGAATTATTGTATTGGGGTCACCCCATATAATTCACCTTCTCTTGGGTTGATGGTGGAGTAGGCACACTTTCGACTACATTCACTTGCATCGGAGTAGGGGCTTGGCTTTGATTTTGTCCTCCATAGACTATGAGCATCATGTTCTCCTCAAGTAGAGAAACTCGGTCACTCGTTCCTCCACTTGATTCCCTTTGAAAAGCATCATTTGCTGCAATGTTTTCAATGATCTCATTTACTTGGCGAACTGTTCTCGTCCAAACCAACCCCCCGACATAAGAATTCAAATAATTCTTATCTCCTTCATGTAATCCAATAGTAAACATCAAAAGAATATCCTCCTCTCTCAAACCATGCTGTGGACAAGCCAAGAGTAAGGCTTGATATCTCTCGCAAGCACTAGATATAGTCTCTCTTGCCTTTTGTCGAAAATTCTTGATTTCTTCCCTTGCCTTGAGCATTTTTTACGGAGGATAGAATTTCTTTAGGAATTGAGAGCTCAACTCCTCCCACGTCGCAGCCTTGGGGTTCATTGATTGTATCCATATCTTGGCTCTCCCCTTCAAGGTAAAGGTGAAGAAACGAAGCTTCTTCTCATTGTCCGACATGCCCTTATACTTGATAGTATCACAAATTTCCATGAAATTACTAAGATGAGCATTCAGATCTTCTCTATCACTTGATCTCTCAAAAGGTGACTCTTTCAACAACTTCAAGAGATTAGTGTTTAGCTCAAACTTCTCCGCATCAATAGGTGGCCTTTCAATTCCATCATAATTGTCATTCACCTTTGGCTCAAAGTAATCACGAAGTAATGATTCATTGTTTAAGTTTTGAGATGAGTGGACAATTTGTGGTCTAGGATTTTGTGGTGGTGGTGGATATGGGTAATATGGGTAGTTATGAGGTGGTGGTGGGTAGTAAGCTTGATTTATAGGGTAATTGGGATAGTTAGGATATTGTGGTGGATAGTGGTGGTGTAGTGGTTGGTTTTGTGGTGGATAAGGTTTATATGGATGTGGTATATGTTGTGGTTGGAGTGGAGGAACCTCTCTTTGAGCCAAGTGCTCATCACCATGATGCACTTGTTGTCTCAATGGTTCTTCATCTCTAGCTTCATTCATGTTGTTCTCCATATTCTCTTGATTCAATCTAGCTTCTCTTCTTCTCCTTCGTAGACTTGTCTCAAGGTCTAAATCAAAGGGTAATAGGTCTCCCCCTTGACTCCTTGTGTGCATGTACCTACAAAGAAACAAGTATCAAAACTCTCACAAAATAGTACCAAAATTGAAAATGAGAAAACAAGAATTAACCAAACAACTAGCCGTCTCCCCGACAATGGCGCTAAAAACTTGTTTGCCCAAAATGGTGTCTACACGCAAGTGCACGTGATCGTTATCGTCGTGAAAAGATGACCAAGTTTATTTATCGAACACAGGGAGATGGGAGATTGAAAGGTATGGTTGTTGTTCAATTTCGATAATCACACAAAACAAATAAAAGTTGGATTGGTTTCTATGTGTACTAGTTCGTCAAGAAAGTAAACTACCTATCACTTTTGTGCAAAGTGAGCAAGTGAGAAAGATATGAATTAGTGTACTATCCTATGTTTCACATGGTGTTGTATCACTTAATCATGCAATGAGTTATTGTACAATCAATTAGGCAAGTGATTAGGGTCATAATTGCATCTTTTTGCATCTATTTCTATATGTTTTTGATGTTCTTATGTTCATATTTGACCCTAATATGGTATAAATTGTGCATTTAACCCTTTTTGGCTAGAAAGTTGTGATTGTAGGTGAAAATGAACAAAACGAGGAAGAAACGAGCAAGTTTGAGAAAAGTCCAAAATTCTGGATTTTAGCCAATTAGTGCAATTGATGTTGAAGAGCTTGAAGAGAGGGTTACAACAAAAAAAGAATCGAGTCAATCGGAGTCCTAGAACTCAAGATATGACAAAAACGAGGAAGTCGCGCATCGACCGACACTAAGTACCTCGCTCGACAGGACCCCCTTCATCAGACGGCAGCCAGCATGCAACCGGAGCCCCTGGAAAGACAGGCTCCATGCGACTAAGCACGCGACCATGCTTGGTCGACAGGTGGCCAAGTCTTGGGCGACAGAAGTGAAAATGTCCGAAATTTCAGGGTTATTTTCGTATTTTCGCGCATTTAATGAAGGACACTTTGGACTAAACATTGTGGGCACTATAAATACCTCAAGGATCAGATTCTCAAGCATTATCATCTTCATTAGTTAGTTCTTAGATTAGTTTAGAGAGAGAATTAGGTAGTTGCTTAGTGGGTTCTTAGTTACATTCAATCTTCTTTCTTCCATAACTTTTGATCCGTCCGTCGGAATTTCGATCCGTTTGTTCCTACGTTCTTCTCTCGATTCAAGATACGTTTCAACAGTTCAATTTTGTATTTTGCATTCTGTATTTAGAGATAGCTTTTCAAGGTTTGATGCTTGTATTTCCATTTATCCACTTATGGTAAGAATTCCTTTAATTCTCTTGTCTTAGTTCTTAATCATGTTGTTTAGAATGTTAATTGTTGATTTTCATTTCCAATTAGCCATGGGCTAATCTTTTGTTGCATGGTTGTATGAATACTATAGTGAATTTAGTCTCTTGTTAATCCTATGCATGAATTAGTGATCTTGATGTGTTAGTTCTCTTATTAATGACTTGTATGAATGCTTGGGATGTTTAATTGGAATGTATGGCTTATATGGTTAGCTATGAAATGAGAATTGAGATATAAGAACCTTATGCATACCAAGTGTTTGATATATTGCTAGTATGACCAATGAGAATTGCATATTAGCCTAATACCTCTTAATTGGAGTGTTAGGAGTTGTAGAGAGATCTAGACACCTAATAGAGCCTTACCTTGTGTTGTAGAGAGATCTAGACACAAGTTAGCTTGATTAATACATCAAGAGATCTTTTGCATGCTAGGATGGATATGATTCTAGAGGAACCATAGTAGGATTACTTCCATGTACACTTCACACTTCCTCACTTCTTTGAGGTGATAGTTAGGATTTACTATTCTTGCTTGATTAGTAGATTGAATCCATGATTGTTTTCTTGCTTTCCTATCTATTAGCCTTTTGTAAACACTCAATACTCGCTTGATATCGCATCGTTTTCCTGTGTTCGATATTTAACTTGGTTAACTTGCCACGGCAACAACAACCACGTTCACTTGCGTGGACATCATCACGATTTTGGCAAATAAGTTTTTTGCGCCGTTGTCGGGGAAACGATCACTTTGTTAGGCTTGTATTGATGTTTACTTTGTTTTTCTTTGTTTTTTTTATTTTTTTTTACTATTCTTGGTGAGTGTTGATACTTGCTTGTTTTTGTAGGAGTGAACTCAATTGAAGATGGGCGAATACAACCATTACTCGTATTTCCCACAAGACACATATCCTCCTAATTACTATACATATCAACCACCACCTCCACATGATGACTATTATCCTTATCCTCCTAATTTATATTCATACCAAGATTCCTATCTTATGAAGAGCCATATTCCTGCACTCAACCCATTCCTATGCCTTGCCATCAAGAAGAAAATCCTCATAGCCATTTATATAAAACTCTAGCTCACATTCTCAAGGAATTGGAAGAGATGAGCATTGAAGTTAAAAGGGACTTTGAGGAGACAAACAAGAAGTTCGATCAAATTTGTAAGACTCAAGGTGACCAAATCAAGATTTTGGAGTTCCAATTGGAGAAATTGAGCATTCAAGCCAAAGAGATGTGTGAGGAGGAAGATGAGGGTAATGATGAAGAAGAAGGGCATATGGAAGATGAAGATGATGATCATCATCATGAGAAGACTAAATCTCTTTCTATTCTAGATTGTATTGGAGCTAAAATATCTATTGAACCTTCTCATGCTTACATTGACTATGAAATTCCTATTATTAATGATAATATTGCTAATAAATTTTCTCATGCTATTTTGATTAGGAAGCAAGAAGAAGAGAAGGATGAATTAGAAGAAGAAGAAAGAGAAGAGTGTGTAAAGGAGGAGGAAAAAAAGAAATTGATGAAAGTGAAGAGGATGAAGAAGCTAAAGATGATTTTGAAGAGATCAAATTTACTCATGCTCAAAATAATTCTGATTTTAAGAGCTTTATGAATCCTTTTTACAATTATATTGAGTTTGATATTAATCCTCTTTATGATGATGATGAATATGATACTTTCTTTATATATATTGATAGGAATCAAGAACGAGAAGTGAAGGATAAGGAAGGATAAGATTCAGGAGGAGGAAAGAAAGAAGAACTAGAAGAGGAAGATGAAGGTCCACTCATGGACATGAGTTTCATAGAAGAAAAACAACAAAATGAAGTGGAGGAGGAGCCTACACTTGAAATAAGCATTTCTAAACTCTTGGACTCTTCTACTTGTGCTATATTGGATAATGTTGTTTATTGTGAATTTATCTTGCCTCTTGAATTCATTGATAATAAGATTGAATTAAGAATCCTCTTGAACAATTTTGATAGTAAGAGATGGGGGTGGATTAGGTTGAGAAGAAAAGATGAATTTTCTTGTGCTTACAAATATAAAATGAGGAGAAAATTGGGTGTATGGGGTAGAAATCCTACATGCTTTATTGATCATAATGCTTTGAGGTTAGAGTTTGATGGGGAGGAGGCCAAATATCCTTGGCCATTTAGCTAACATTGGTGTCGTCCGACTAGGGGACGTTAAATCCAAGCGTTAGATGGGAGGCAACCCATCCTAAAAATTTTCTTGATTAGTAGGTTTGTTTTGTAGTTTAGATAGTGTTATTTGTTTTGATTTTCTTCATATGAGGTAGTGTGTCTCTTACCTTGGTTGGTGTATGTGATTTACCCTAGTTTGGGGGTGTTGTCTCTTGTTATATATGGTGATTTCTTGGTTTAGTTGAGCTTGTATATGCTTTTATTGGTTCATTGATTTATTACAAATCCTATTTTCATCACTCTTTTCCAAACTTTTAGGATCCTTGATCCGAAAAAGTTTGGGGGGTGTGTTTTTGTTCTTCAAATGTTAGATTTGCAATGAAGTTTGAGCTTGAGAAGAATGTCTTGACGAGAATTCTCTCTCACTTGGCCAAGAAAGACATTTTCGTGTAAGTGGAAATTCACTCTTCTATTCTTAATCCCAACTCAAGGTATGTCTTTACACTTATCTCTATATGTACTTCACTTCCTAGGTTTAGTTTGCTTGATTTTAGATTGTTATTTGAGCCTAAGTGTTGATTCTTATGGTATTGTGCTTTGATTGGTGCATTGCATGATCTTTTCTCCACTCTTTGCCAAACTTTTTAGACCCTTGGTCCAAAAAAGTTTGGGGGGTGTCTTCGTTTCGCAAATCTCATTGCAATGCTATGCTTATGTTGATTCTTAGTGTTCCTATGATGTTTTGGACCCTATGCTTATCATGTGCCTTTTTTTTGCTTGTTAATTTTTGCCATGATGTTGCTAGTTGAGAGTAGTGTGGCATGAGATATGCTTATGGTTGTGTGGATAATGTAGATAGTGCATAGTTAAGTGTAGTGTGTATATTGCTTAATTCATTTTTGTCTATAATGTAGTTGATTCTTTGATGCTTGATACATGATTGATGTGTACATGTTTGATATGATATGAGTCATGATCACCTTAACCAGTGAGGTTTGAGCCTATTGTGCCCGTTTTAATCTAAAACGGATGACATTTCTTGATGTGAGATCCACATGGTGCATTTCCACTCTAGAACTTGATTTGAGTCTTGTTTAAGATCACAATTTGAAATGAGTTGTCAAAAATGATTTGAGGCCATCTTTGATTTTATATGAGTCACTTAGCCAAATTATCCATACCATGACATTGATTCCACAGTTAGCCATTTTGTGCCTTTGGCCTTTTCTTTGGCAACCTATGATTGTAGCTTGATTATCCTTCATTTTGAGCCTTATTTTCCCTATTACTAGTGGAGCTTATATGAGGATATGAGGGTTACATGTGCTTTGAAAGTAAGCTTGGTGGATGAGATGATGAAGAAAAGTGAAAGAAACAAAAGATGAAGATGTAAAAAAAAAGTGGAAGTTGTGTTGAATGAAAAGATGTGAAGAAGAGCTTATGTTCCTAATGTGTTGGTAATGTGATGCAAAAAATTGCAAAAGAAAGGAAGTGGAAAAATGCTTGAAAGGAAGAAGTGTGAAAAAAAGTGTTTTGTGGTTGAAATGGTGTTGCAACTTGATCACTTGCAACCTATCTTGGGAAGAGTAGAGATATTCTAGCTAGGTATCTTGACCTCTTGCTCCACTAGTATGATAGTCACTTCTATCTAAAAATATCCCACCCTTACCAAAGAGCCAACACTACAACCAAATAAAAGTCCTCTTTGATTTGATGATGAGTTACTTGTCTAGTGGTGGAGAATTTGAGACTTTTATCAAGCTTATGGTAGTGGATGTACTATGTGTGATGTTGAGAGAACCTCTTATACTTGAGAGTTTGAGTGATAAACTATCTAGTGAGGATTTTGACTCATTGATTTGATCTTGTGTGCATTGATGTTTATGTAAATGGTTGATGAGATGACACTGCATTGATAGATTGCATGATATTATGTGATGTATATATGGCATTTGATTGTGTGCTTGATGCTTCATCGTTACAATTATTCCCCTATCTTATCGCTTTGTTGCTCGACGACGAGCAATAATCTAGTTTCGGGGTATGATTAGGGTCATAATTGCATCTTTTTGCATCTATTTCTATATGGTTTTGATGTACTTATGTTCATATTTGACCCTAATATGGTATAAATTGTGCATTTAACCCTTTTTTGCTAGAAAGTTGAGATTGTAGGTGAAAACGAGCAAAACGAGGAAGAAATGAGCAAGTTTGAGAAAAGTCCGAAATTCTGGAGTTTAACCAATTGGTGCAATTGATGTTCCATGTTGAAGAGCTTGAAGAGAGGGTCACAACACAAAAAGAATCGAGTCAATCGGAGTCCTAGAACTCAAGATATGACAAAAATGAGGAAGTCGCGCATCGACCGACACTAAGTACCTCGCTCGACAGGACCCCCTTTATCAGACGGCAGCCAGCGCGCGACCGGAGCCCCTGGAAAGACAGGCTCAGCGCGACCATGCTTGGTCGACAGGTGGCCAAGTCTTAGGCGACAGAAGTGAAAAATGTCTGAAATTTCAGGGCTATTTTCGTATTTTTGTGCATTTAATGAAGGGCACTTTGGACTAAACATTGTGGGCACTATAAGTACCTCAAGGATCAGATTCCCAAGCATTATCATCTTCATTAGTTAGTTCTTATATTAGTTTAGAGAGAGAATTAGGTAGTTACTTAGTGGGTTCTTAGTTAGATTCAATATTCTTTCTTCCATAACTTTTCATTCGTCCGTCGGAATTTCGATCTGTTTGTTCCTACGTTCTTCTCTCGATTCAAGCTACGTTTCTACGGTTCAGTTTTGTATTTTACATTCTGGATTTAGAGATAGCTTTTCAAGGTTTGATGCTTGTATTTCCATTTCTCCACTTATGGTAAGAATTCCTTTAGTTCTCATGTCTTAGTTCTTAATCATGTTGTTTAGAATGTTAATTGTTGATTTTCATTTCCAATTAGCCATGGGCTAATCTTTTGTTGCATGGTTGTATGAATACTATGGTGAATTTAGTCTCTTGTTAATCCTATGCATGAATTAGTGATCTTGATGTTATAGTTCTCTTATTAATGACTTGTATGAATGCTTGGGATGTTTAATTGGAATGTATGGCTTATATGGTTAGCTATGAAATGAGAATTGAGCTATAAGAACCTTATGCCTACCAAGTGTTTGATATATTGCTAATATGACCAATGAGAATTGCATAATAGCCTAAGACCTCTTAATTGGAGTGTTAGGAGTAGTAGAGAGATCTAGACACCTAATAGAGCCTTACCTTGTGTTGTAGAGAGATCTAGACACAAGTTAGCTTGATTAATATATCAAGAGATCATTTGCATGCTAGGATGGATAGGATTCTAGAGGAACCATTATAGGATTACTTCCATGTACGCTTCACACTTGCTGACTTCTTTGAGGTGATAGTTAGGATTTACTATTCTTGCTTGATTAGTAGATAGAATCCATGATTGTTTTCTTGCTTTCCTAGCTATTAGCCTTTTGTAAACACTCAATTCTCTCTTGATATTGCATTGTTTCCCTGTGTTCGCTATTTAACTTGGTTAACTTGCCACGAAAACAACGACCACGTTAACTTGCATGGAAATCATCACGATTTTGGCAAACAGCAAGCCTCCTCAACATGTAAAGGTTGCCCTAGATACACATTAAGCTCCTAATGTAGTGCCAATTCACTAGGAATAGTTTTCACTATCCTCGGAATTTCATCAAACACCTAACATGCATTGGCCTAATTACAAGAAGATTTAGGAAAAGAGCTCAATTCTCATATGAGACTAATTCCCTAATGGCCCAATTAATCAATTACACATGCTAAGCATTTGTACAAATCATCAATTAAGAGAATTGATTATTCAACATCTCATAACATTCATAAGATCAACATTAACACCCCATTACTCCATAGGAATCATACACTAACACACAAGGGTATTAGCTCATGGCTAATTGGGAAAACAAATGAACAATTGAACTAACTACAATTTTCATAATGCTGAAATTTAAATGAGAATACAAAATCTTACCTATTACGAGAGTATTGGTAAAGATATTAATTACCTTGCAAAGCTAGAAAATGATCCGTCAATGGAAAATGAAATACAATCTGTAGAAATGTAGCCCTGGTTAAGATGAGAATGCAGGAATAAACAAATCAATGATCCGAACGGTAGATTGAAAGTTATCGATGAAATCGTAAGAAGAAATCTTATAAACCCAACTAGTAACTACCTAATCCTCTCTCTAAACTAATCTAAGAACTTGGAATTATGAAGATTATGACTAAGATGCCTTGAGAATCTGATCCTTGAGGTATTTATAGTTCCCACAATGTTTAGTCCAAAATGCCCTTCATTAAACGGGCGAAAAGACGAAACAGCCCTCGAAGTTGTGCAAATCCAGGTCCTCGCACGATCCCGTGGAGGTGGCCACACGGTCCCGGATCGTGCGTACGTTCGTTCGAGCCATGGCTTTACGAACCAGAGATGTTCCGCACGAACCCAAGCTGCTCCTCGCACGAGCCCATACCAGTAGTCACACGAACCCGACTTTCCCCGTTCGATCGATCCTCGACTTCCTCGTTTCCTTCATATCTTGAGTTCTAGAGCTCTGATTGGCTCGATTCATTTTCCGTAGCAACCCTCTCTTCGAACTCTTTGACATGGTATATCATTTGCCTCTATTGGATCAACTCACAATTTCTGACCTTTTACGAACTTGCTCGTCTTTTGCAAATTTTGCTCGTTTCCACTACAAAACACAACTTTCTAGCCAAAAAGGGTTAAATGCACAAAGTGTAGCATTTTAGGGTCAAATATGAACATAAGCACATCAAAATCATATAGAAATGGCTACAAAAACATGCAATTATGACCCTAATCAGCTTCTGAAGGTTTGATGATTGTATTTCAATTCTTCAACAATTGATAAGAATTCTTGTATTTCCTTTCATATTAGTTATAATCATGTTTGTCTATAGCTTAATTGTTGTTTTGTTCCATCAATTAGCCATGGGCTAATCTCCTTGTGGCTTGGTTGTATGAATACTATGGTGTAATTTGGTGTCTTTTTAATCCTATGCATGATTAAGTGATCTTGATGGATTACTTCTCTTAATTAATAATTTGAATGAATATTTGGTATTGCCAATTGGATGTTTAGAGCCTAAGTGGATTAGCAAGACATGAAAATTGAGCTTATTCATGAATGTTCTTTATTGAATGTTGTGCATGCCAAGTGTTTGATAAATGGCTTATATGACAAATGAGAATGACATTTAAGCCTAGACCTTTTAATTAGAGTATTGGGTGTTGTTAGAGAGATCTAGACACCTGATAGAGCCCTTTAGCTTGTGTTGTTAGAGAGATCGAGACACTAGTTAGAGTCATAGCTTGATTAAGACACCAAGAGACCTTATTAATGCTAGGATGGATAGGACAGTAGGTTACCATAGTAGGACTACTTCCATGCACACACACAACCCACATTTGCTCATTTTGTTATAAGGTGATAGTTAGATTTACTTTACTTGTTAAAGTAGATAGAAACCATGAACTTTTCTTGCTTTCACTAGCTATTATCCTTTGTAGACATTCAATGCTTGCTTGATATCGCATTGTTTCCCTGTGTTTGATATTACAAATTGTTTAACTTGCCACGTCTACTATGACCACGTACACTTGCGTGAGACACGATTTTGGCAAACATGGGTACCATCAACTTAGGACTTTGGTATCCCTCCAATGACAACCTAGAACTGACAGGGTATACTAATGCTGATTATGGAGGCTGTCGGATCGATAGGAAATCAACCACAGGCACATGTCAGTTTCTACGAAGTAAACTGATCTCTTGGTTTTCCAAGAAACAAAGAAGTGTTGCAACGTCCACTACTAAGGCTTAGTATATGGCGGCAGACAATTGTTGCGCCCAGATTCTCTGGTTGAGACAACAATTGAGACACTACCAAGTAATTGCCACTGAACTCCCAATTTATTGTGACAATAACAGTGCTATAGCCATGTCTCAGAAGGTGTAAGCACGTGGACATCAGACATCACTTTATAAGAGATCATGTTGAGAAGAAAGATATATATCAAGATGGAAAAGATCCCTTCAGATAAGTAAATGGCCGATATCCTAACTAAGGCTTTGCCTGAAACCAGGTTTGTCATGCTATTAGTAGAGTTAGGACTTCTTGACCCAGGAGTAGAAGATTCAGTATGAATCTCAGTTCATAATTAACAAGTGGTGTCAGGAAGAATGACTAACTCAGGATCAGGAGAGTTTCAGAGAGAGGAATAACTTCAGGGGGAACTGACCTCAGGAGAAGGATCTAAGGGTCAGTATTAAAAGGATTCAGGACTCAAAACTTAGGGCTGTCACCCTGGCCAATCACAAGGGGTATCAGTCAAATTACTATATTTGACTGACTGGTATGTTGTCCTGAACTTGTTTACATCATCTCTGTGTGTCAGATGTCACATTACTCACAGGTTTTCAGACTTTAAATCCCAGCCATTTATTTGATATTCAGTTATTATTTAATGCAAAGTATTTGAATTAAATATGGAAATACTCTGAATCACATTTAATGCAAGTGGGCGGGAACTATTTTTGATAAAATTTTTGAATAATTACTCTCGAAAACTGAAAGGACACAATCGTCATGCATGCATATTTCGCCCTTACTCTCAACCGTTGAATTCTAAGAGTTTTTTTAACCTGAGTCATCCGATTAAAACTGACTATTTGGTATATATAGGGAAGGTCATAGTTTGTGCATCCTTTTTTCACCCATATCCTCTCCATCTATCTCTCTCTCTCTCTCTATCTGAAACAAACATATATCCTAGAGCATTCATCAATGGTGGCCTCAGACAGATAGTTCTTTGAGAACCTCCAAACCTTGAAGAACTCCATTGCTTTGGAACTCATTGCAGACTTTTCCTCTAAACGTGATGATCTCAAGCCGGTTCGTAGATATTGCATCAAGGCAAACATCTTGGACTGGGTTACCTTGAAACCTGCAAAACTCTGCCCAGCTCTTGTTACAACCTTCTACCTCAGGCTAAAACAAAACAAGGATGGAGAATGGGAGTCGACTGTGCCCCTGAGTCACTCCAAGATGGTTGATTGTAAGAAGGTAATCCAGAGGAAGTGGATGACAATCAACGTTTGGAATATGATCAAGTAGACATACAACCTTCCTCGCTCATAAGATCGCAAGTTGCCTCTGCCCACTGAATTTAGTGTTGGGTACCAGCAGGACTTTCTGGATGCCTTTCTGATTGAGCCTACTCCCTTCAAACCAAGGATGAACAAGGCTCTTCTCTAGGCTACTCCCAAGCTACACTTTGATGTGGTTGTTCAGAGCACCATGGGCTTAGTGGGAGAAACTGAGCAAATTTCCAAGCCCAAAATCCGGGTTATGATGGCTGTCAGGGAGTTTCAGCTCATAAACTGGGAGGATGACTTCATTCAATAGCTGGTTATGGAGAAGAAGAAGATTGAGTATGGGGAGGATGGTCAAGTGTCCTTCAAGAAACCTCTTCACTACGGGACGTGTCTGTCCCTGATGCTGTAAAAGTTGTTTTTTTGGGGATATCGATATCAGGGACATCATCGATATTCCTTCAAGGGTAACTCTGTTCCGATCACTGGCGGATATGAAGAAGCATCTGGACCTTCCAGTCGTCAACCGGAAGAGCAAAGCCACTGCTCCTGCTGATCCTTCTAAACCATCTGAAGAAAAAAAAGGCACCCAAGGCTAAGGCTCAGAAGGCAATTCAGAAAAAGTCAATCCTGGTCGATAAGCCCTCTGGTGAAGAGGTGGTTGAGGAAGAGGAGGTGAAGGATGCGGAGGAAGCTGAGCTGGATGATGCTCAGGAGCACCGTGATGAAATTATTCAAGATGCGGATCAGGCCGGTGCTCCGGAGATTGCTAAGGAGAGAGCAAATGCATCAGATGCTCAGAAGCCGGAACCATCAGCCCCTACTCAACCTGCCGAACCCTCGTTTTAGTACGAGCAGGATGTGGCTAATGCTCAAATCCTGGCAGTTGTGGAGGCAGTCCAGGAGCTAGAAGTTGAGAAGGAAGAGCCTATGGCTGCAGAGATTCAGGGGGAATCTCAGGTTGAACCCTCTCCGGAGGAGCCGGAGAAGGGGGAGGAGACAAAAATTGCTCCGTGGTGATTCCCTGCCCCGGACACAAATAGCCTGACTGACTTCGAAGTCATTGCAGAAGTCAGGCTATTCGCCTGGTTGAAAAGCACTTCCCCAATCTCATTGATGCACTAAAGGAGGAAATAGTACAACTTCGGACTTATGCTCTTACCCGGAAGGCCACCTACTCTAAGTTGGTCGTGCTTATCGAGAAGAAAGGGTGGAAGACCCTGAAAGCTGAAGCAACGATGTTGTTTGAAACCTTTGGGATATGCAACTTCACGCAGCTCCTGTAGGTCAAAGACTTCATCCGGACCATGAAGATCAAATTTTCGGAGAAAAAGGCTGAGGCTGAGACGGAGGTTGTACTGCAGGTTCCTGAGGGAATTGGGAAGGAAGTGGTGATAGTTCCAGAGAACGAGGAAGAGAAAGGGAAAGAGTTGATTGTTGCTTAGGAGAGTCAGCCAGGTGTGAATCAAGAACCGTTTGCACCAGCCGATGATGTGCCTGCTAGGGAGGTAGGCATTGAGGCAGCCCTTGAAGCCCAGAAACGAGGGAAAGCCAAAGGCATTTGGTTGAACACGGTGGAGTTCCAGATTTTTCAAGATCTCAGAAGGCTGTAGAGCCATGACAAATAAAAACACAGATAGAAGAAGAAGAAGAAGAAGAAGAAGAAGAAGAAGAAGAAGAAGAAGATAAGTGTTGGGACAATCTGAGTATTTTGATTAGATCCCAAAACCCCTGATGATTTGCCTAAGTACAGTTAGTCAGGATTGTCTAGTTCAGGATAGTCAGGTTAGGGATTCAATTCAGGGGGAACGTGTTGAAGACTGAAGTATATTGGAGTCGACCCAAACATCTGAAGTCTGAAGTGCAATTCATCCTGATAAAGGTCAAAGTCAGTCTTGCTGAAGATTGCCTAAACTGAAGCTGAAGAACGAAGCTTGAAGATCCATCCTGAAGACAATCTAGAGTACCATTGGATGATGCTTCTACTGAGTACACTAAGCATGCCCAGGACAGAACTTAGTCAGTGAAGAGTAAGTGTAACCTATCAGGCTGAGCTGAATGCTCATAACACATGACTTAGGCCTTGAGTCAGTTTATCTGACTCATGTAAGTCCAAAGAAAAAAGGTTACACATACTGGGCTGAATAACCTATCAGGCTGAGCTGAATGCTCGTAAGACCTGACTTAGGCCTTGGGTCAATTTATCTGACTCATGTAAGTCCAAAGCAAAAAAGGTTATTTATGCTATGGGTCAGTTAACATTTATGTTAACACCTGAGAGACAAAAAGAATGTCAGCAGACTCCATTAAAGACAAACATTCAACCTGAGTCAATAACAAGAAACTTGGAGTATTGAATGAACGAGGAAGGACAAGTGTCAGACGATCAACTAGCCGTTTGTATGGAGAGCCAATCGCCTTTCGACACGCATGTACAGAGTCTGCGCAGCAGTTAATGTGGCATTTAAGGCGTCTCAGAGTTGCAGGCGGCGGGACAATATTTTCCTAATTAAGCTAGGGAAAAAGTTCAACAAGTACATCTAGCCTGCAACCACACTAAATAGGAAAGATTTGTGAAGATCTCCTCCAACGGATCTTTTTCAAATCTTACATATAAATTGATTAGGGTCATAATTGCATGTTTTTGCATCCATTTCTATATGGTTTTGATGTGCTTATGTTCATATTTGACCCTAATTTGGTATAAATTGTGGTATTAACCATTTTGTGGCAAGAAAATGTGTTTTGTAGTGAAAACGAGCAAAAACCGGCAAAAGACGAGCAAGTTCGTAAAAGTTCAGAAAATGTGAGTTGATCCAATGGAGGAAAATGATATACAATGTCGAAGAGTTTGAAGAGAGGGTCTCAACGCAAAAAGAATCGAGTTAA
>JAPKLY010000160.1:403180-430967 GCA_026898435.1 Prunella vulgaris | reverse complement strand
AGCCTTTTGTAGACATTCAATGCTTGCTTGATATCGCATTGTTTCCCCGTGTTCGATATTTAACTTGGTTAACTTGCCACGACAACAACGACCACGTTCACTTGCGTGGAAATCATCACGATTTTGGCAAACATAAATACAGAGAGCCTTGCACCCATTCAAGGCTAATGGGAAATTTCCAAGCAAAAGCTCTCAAGAATCCAAGCACTCAAAGCATACGTTGAACAACACTCTGCAATTAAATTTCCCTAGTGTTGTAGTAGGATTTACTCTGTATTTGCTTAGTCTTGATAGCTCTAATCTTTAGCATCGATTTGTATTGCTAGGGCTATCCTTAGTTGGAAACCAAGAATACCAAACCACTCAGAGTGTGAGATTGGTTGGTTAGAAGAACTGGGACTTGTAAAACGCCCAGGGGTCAGTTCCTAAGAGAGGAAGTTGGCTATTCGTGTCCCTTGGCACGTAAAAACCAAGTACCTATCCTCAGGGTTTGGGGGTAGCTTCCTGTCAAATCAGGTCGTGGACATATGAGTTGGTTATCTCCGAACCACGTTAAAAAGACCCTTGTGTGCGGATTTACTTATTGTTCAGGATCATAATTGTCATCATATTAAACTGAGCAAACTGCATTGTTTTGATCATCAGGCTGAATCAATCATCCTAACTCTTAAAATTGTGCACCAGCCTTAACCACCATTTACTAAGCAAACTCAGAGAAAACATTTTCAGAAACTAAAACGTGTAGAAACTAAGGGCTAACATTCCGCACGTACTCTAGCTTACTGAGATAGTAGTCCAACTGACTTGCTTTCGAGCAGTTAGTAGGTTTGTTATCTCTACTGAGTTTCTGGGCACACAACTCACATTCACCATATTTGACTCCATTACTGACTTGTCCCTGCTGCCCCTGTGGACTATCAGTTTTGCTGAGTAACTTTAGGATCTTCCTGACTGAGCGTGTTAGAGCATTTTTCTGAGTCTTTCGGAAAAATCTGATATCAGTATATTCCCCCCATACACTGATTATACTTGTTTCGGGACCAACAAGTGGTATCAGAGCAGTGGTTCAAAGGACCACTGACTTTGTTTACCAACAATTTCTAAGGAGAAACTTTTGGTGGTCAACTTAATAGATCTTGTTTCTGAAAACTTGCATATCATGGCATCCGGTTCTATGCACCTTGAAGGCAGCCTTCCTGAGTTCTTTATTGATAACTCTGATTATTGGAAATTCAGGGTCCTTGCACATCTCTACTCCATCCATGATCAGATGCGGAGGGTGATTGAGCATGGTCCGATCAAGTTCATGAGGAATTTTCAGACCACCTGGCCTGTTGCTGGTAATGTCCCTGTTCCGGCTACCGGTGATGAAGAAGTGGAGAGGTTCGCGCTTACATCTGACCAGATTAAGCAAATCGGACTGGATAATGTTGCGAAGAACATTATACTCCACAATGTTTCTTACGAGAATTCGGTTAGGCTCATGCATTTGAAGACCGCGAAGGAGATCTGAGATGCATTGAAGGAGATGAGTGAGGGCTCAGAGAAGATCAAGGAGAACAAGCATGATCTAGCTATCAGGAAATTTAAGGCCTTTCGGATGTTGGAAGGAGAGACCATCAATTAGATGGAAGCTCGATTCATTAGGATGATGAACGAGCTGGCAACCCTTGGGAAGGACTTTCCCAAGAGGGAGGTGTCCTCTAAAATCCTGAACTCTCCCTAAAAGATGGGACACATGAGTGATCTTCCTGAAAAACACTCAGGATCTCACTAACATTCCTTACTCTCACCTATTCTCAGAGTTAAAGGCTCTAGAGTTTGACCTCGATAAGAGGAAGAGGAAGGGTGTTGTCAGTGAGGATGTGAGTGAGGAGAAGACACCTGAGAAGGAAAAGAGTGTGGCTCTTAAAGCTACTCTTGAGCCTGAGGCTGGATCTGGCTCGAAATCACTGAGGGATATGAACAAGGATGAGCTAGCCCTGGAGTACAGCCTGATGGCACGATGATTCGAGAAGCTGAACTCTCGTTTCAGCAGGTATAAGAAGTTTTATACTGACAATCGTGAACGCAGGTATTCCAGCCCCAGGAGATAAAGCCCCCGGAGGGAAGAGAGGAGGGGTTCTGATTCTAGGAGAGATGAGCCTGAGCGGCGAAGAGATGAGAAGAGCTCCAGAAGGAGAGACGACGCTGAGCCCAGATGATCCAGTTACAAACCTGAACGATCATCAGGGAGCAGGAGGGAGTCGTCAGATAAGAGGTACACTGACAAACCGGGTGTTTCTGATGTAGATCAGTGTTACCATTGCAAGAAGATCGGACATTATCAGTATGATTGTCCGGAGCTCAGTGCTCGCGAGAGAGAAGATCAGAGAGCAAAGAGAGAACTCAGGGCATCAGATCGGAGAGCATTGGTCACTGAGGATTCCTTAGATTCAGATGGTCCAGGACGCCGATCCCCTGAACTCTTCTCCGATGAGGAGTGTGATGATCCCTGCCTGATGGCAGATGATGAGGTATGTTCTTCTGTCTCTTCTCCTGATCACGCACCTGAGCTTAGCTCAGATTCAGCATTGGATCTCGACTTTCAGCTCGCCTTAGAGCAATTGATGGTTGATTTCTTGAGGCTGTAGGAGACTCATATTCACACAGTGGATGTGAATGTACAACTGAGTGGGGAGAATGATCGGTTAACTGAGTCTCTCAGAATGAGAGATACTGAGGAAGCCCTCAGACTAGTAAATCTCCAGGAAGAGTTGCTTCATGCCCAGAATAGGCATGATGAGACTCCAATGGCGGTTAAAAGATTGAATGGTGTAATCAGCTCGTTGATTTAGACTCGTGACACTGATCAGTTCCTTGCTCAGGAACTGCAGATGATTGAGCGTATTGCTCTGAGAGAGATGTTCGAAACTGAGTGGCAAGCTCGCCTTAGTGTTGAGCAAACCGCTTGGGATATTGAGCTGATCTCAAAAGAGAATGCTCATCAGAAACTGGTGCTTCAGTACACCACTGAGATTGAGGCCCTGAAAAAGGAGAATGGGCACCTTGAGGAAAAGATGAAGAAGTTACACACATCTTCCCAAGTGGTTGATGAGTTAACAAGTTTCTCTCAGCTGACTGATGGTGCTAAAGCTGGGTTAGGCTATGATGCCTCTAAAGACCCAAAGGGCAAGAAGAAGAGAGGTGCTTCAGGGAGCAACTCTCAGAAAAAGTTTGTCCCTGCCCAAACTGACGACAAGAGCTCAAGTGTTGCTCGTCGGGATAAAGGCAAAGAGAAGGAGAAAATACCTGCTGAACCTGTCAGACAAAGGACTGAGGACCAAAGGCCAAAACTTAAGGGAAAGGCCAAGGCTCCTCATCCTGAGTCGAGGAAGATGGACCAAGGGAAATCCAAGGCTCAGCCTAGGAACCCTCAGGCTGGAGGGAACTCTGCCCAAGCACTTCTCAGGCTCAGCCTCAGAATGCTCAGGGTAGAAGGAACTCCGGTCAGAGGAGGCATCAGGTAAGGCCAAGGAATACTGAGGTCCAGAAGCCTCAGGCAGGGCACAGAGCCCATCAGGAGCGTCCTAATCCTCAAAGGAGAAGGACAAACCAGGTGGCCTCTGAAAGGCAACGGAGACCTGATTCCGATAACACTCAAACCAGACCTCAAGTGCCTAGAGGTCAGGCCCGAGCTGCTCTTTCCCAGGATAGTCATCAGCCCAATGCACCCAGGCTAAGGAGGAACAGGAGGCCTGCCCCCAGGAATCAATCCAGGGCTCCTGAGACTCAAGCTGACACCCATACACCCTCAACTTCCCAGGCACAAAGGAAGAAGAGGACAGTGTATGTTGATGTTTCAGGGAGACATGTTTACACTTCTGATGAAATCAGAATTGTTAAACAAATTTGGATCCCGAAGGGTATGGTTGATAACGTAGGACCCAATACGAGATGGGTACATGAGGCCTGATTCTTTTCAGGTCGTTGCGGGCTACAAGAAGAGGAAGGAGGATCAGATGAAGGACTGGTACTTAGACTTAGGGTGTTCCAGGCACATGACCGGATTTCATGATCTCCTTCAGGACTACGTAGCTCAGGAAGGCCCGCAGGTAACCTTTGGTGATAACTCTAAGGGTTTCACCAGAGGATTCGGTACCCTTGTTGTTGGTTCTGTGAGAGTGCTTAATGTATCCTATGTTGAGGGTCTTAGGCAAAACCTGCTTTCGGTCAGTCAGTTTTGTGACCGTGGTTATAGTGTAGAATTTACATCTAACATATGCCTTGTGAAAGGCAAATCTACACTGCAGATCCTGATTACATGTGTCAGGATAGGAAACGTGTATTTTGCTGACTTTAAGAGCAGCTCTCCTGAAACTTGTTTGGTCGCTAAGAGCTCATCTGAGCTCAGTTGGCTTTGGCATAAATGCCTGAGTCACTTAAACTTCAAGATTATTAACAAAATCTCTCGACTTTCCCTTGTACAGGGTCTACCTAATGAAGTTTTTAGCAAAGACCACGTGTGCGGAGCATGTCAGGAAGGCAAGCAAACCAAAGCTTCATTCAAAGAGAAAGATGCCTTCTCAACTGACAGAGTGCTTCAGCTTCTACACATGGATCTCTTTGGTCCGATTACTCCTGTCAGCATGAATGGTAGAAAATATACCCTTGTTGTTGTTGATGATTATTCCAGGTACACATGGGTTATTTTCTTGCTGAACAAGAAGGAGACTTAGGTCAAGCTTCTGGAGTTACTCAAGAAATTAAGTACTGAACAGGGTCAGAGCATCATCAGGATCAGATCAGATCGGGGAACAGAGTTTATTAACTCTATTATAACTGATTTCTGTACTGACCTTGGTATCGCTCATGAGACTTCTGCAGCCAGGACCCCTCAGCAGAATGGGGTAGCTGAGAGAAGGAACCGAACCCTGAAGGAAGCTGTCAGAACCATGTTGGCTGAGTCAGGACTGCCCAAGAAGTACTGGGCTGAAGCAATCAACACTGCTTGCTACACTCAGAACCGATCTATGCTGAACAAATAACATGCTCAAACACCTTATGAAACTTGGAATAAAAGGAAGCCTCGCATCTCCTATTTCCATATCTTTGGGTGTAAGTGTTTCATCCTAAACAATGGGAAAGACCAGCTGAAAGCCTTTGATAGCAAGTCAGATGAGGGAGTTTTCTTAGGATACTCCTCAGTCAGCAAATCTTTCAGGGTGTATAACTGTCGGACTCTTTGTGTGGAGGAAACACCTCATGTTGTGTTTGATGAGACTGCATCAGTGCGTAGTAAACAGGTTCCGAGTCCTGACACTGAGGGGGTTACCAAGAGAGTGACAAGACTGAGCCTGAAGAATCTTGAGTTCAAGATCAAAATGGTGAATGCTCCCAAGGGATGGGATGATGATGACGATCAGGATGGACCTCAGGCTAACCCTCAGCAAGCCCCAGCCTCGGAGAATGTTGAGTCTCAGACGGAGGCACTGACTCAACCTGAGGTACATACTATCAGTGATGATGCTTCTGCACCTGAGACAGTTACTGAGTCCAACTCTGTAGGGGGAAACAATGTCCCTGATATTGTACAACCCTCAGGGAATGACTCAGTGTCTCTTATTCATGCTCGTTCCGCTTCTTTACCTATTATTGTCGAGACTAATATTTCAGGTTCAGGCGAGGGAACGTCAACAGCTCCCAGTGCAGCCGTCAGCAGGAGGTGATGGCTAGACGATCACTCATTGGCTGACATCATTTGTGATGTCAATGAGGGAGTCAGGACAAGGTTGTCCTTCGGTGAGAGCGCTATGTTTTGTTGTTTCCTCAGTGATCAGGAACCTAAGAAGATAGAAGAAGCTCTTGCTGACCCCAACTGGATCCTAGCCATGCAGGATGAGCTCAATCAGTTTGAGCGGAATCTGGTTTGGGAGTTAGTTGAGAGACCTAGGCGTCAACAAGTTATTGGCACCAAGTGGGTCTTCAAGAACAAGAGAGATGAGAAGAAAGTTGTCGTTAGAAACAAGGCCAGACTAGTGGCAAAGGGTTACTCTCAGGCCGAAGGGATCGACTATGATGAGACCTTTGCTCCGGTTGCAAGGTTAGAAGTAATCAGGCTGTTTCTTGCTTATGCAACATTCAAGAAGTTCAAAGTGTATCTGATGGACGTGAAGAGCGCTTTTCTCAATGGTGTACTGAACGAGGAGGTTTATGTTGAGCAACCTCCTGGGTTCGAAGTTGGTGACAAGGTTTATCACCTGAAGAAAGCTCTTTATGGCCTGAAGCAAGCTCCGAGAGCTTGGTATGATACACTTTCTCAATTCCTGATAGACCACGGGTTTGTGAAAGGAACAATGGACAGGACCCTCTTCAGGATATCCGAAGGGGAGGACATTCTCTTGGTTCAGATTTGTGTGGATGACATAATATTTAGATCACCGAACCTGAAGCTTTGTGAGAAATTCTCAAAGCTGATGACGGGGAAGTTTGGGATGTCAATGATGGGAGAGATGAACTTCTTTCTGGGTCTCCAAGTCAGGCAATCTGACTCTGGAATCTTCATAAATCAGTCCAAGTATGCGAGCGACTTGATTCAGAAGTTTGGAGTTCAGACCAGCAAAGTCTCACGTATTCCCATGAACACAATTGAGAAACTGGATCCTAACAGGGAGGGGGCCTTAGTGAATCAGACTGAATATAGGGCACTGATAGGATCCTTATTGTACCTGACTGCAAGTCGTCCTGACATCACTTATGCAGTCGGAGTTTCTGCAAGGTATCAGTCTGATCCGAAGAAGAGTTATCTAGAGAGTGCCAAAAAGATACTGAAATACCCGAAAGGTACAGTCAATTTAGGACTTTGGTATCCCTCTGATGACAACTTAGAACTGACTGGCTATTCAGATGCAGCTTATGGAGGCAGTAAACTTGATAGGAAATCAACTACAGGCACATGTCAGTTTCTAGGGAGTAAATTGATCTCTCGGTTTTCCAAGAAACAAACAAGTGTTGCAACGTCTACTACTGAGGCTGAGTATATGGTAGCAGGCAGTTGTTGCTCCCAGATCTTTTGGTTGAAGCAACAACTGAGAGACTACCAAATAGAGGCCACTAAAGTCCCAATTTATTGTGACAACAATAGTGCCATTGCCATATCCCAAAACCCAGTCTTACACACGAGGTGTAAGCATGTAGACATCATGCACCACTTTATAAGAGATCATGTTGAGAAGAAGGATAACGGTGGAGAGGGTCCCTACTGACAAGCAGAAGCTGACATCCTGAATAAGGCCTTGTCTGAAACTAGGTTTGTTGAGTTGTCAGTAGAGTTAGGACTCCTTGACCCAGGCTTAGGAGATTCAGTCTGAATCTCAGTTCAGCATGCATAAGGTCAGGGGGAACAACTAACTTTGGATCAATTCTGGAGGGTCAGTAGAGAGAAGGTGAATGGTTAAAAGGGGTTACAGTCAGTAAGAAAGGATGGTCAGTATAGACTGACTAAAGTTCAGGGCTTGTCACCCTGATAGGTCAAATGTGGTATCAGTCAGATAACAAAATCTGACTGACTGGTATGTTTCCTAAATTATTTTTAGTCATCATATCTTGCTTGCATCATCTTTGATACTGTCTGCCGAGTTGTCAAATCATATCTTTTTGACGTACAATCTCAACCGTTCATTTATTATTCGGTTATTATTTAATGCAATAATTTGAATTAAATACAGACATTCTCTGACGCGCATTTAATGCGAAGGAGGCGGGAATGGTTTCCGATAAAGTTTTTGAATTATGACCTTTGGAATTCGAAACTGCTCAATCCACATGCATGCAGTTTTAAGAATCAATCTCAACCGTTGAATATTAAAGGTCTTTTATTCTGAACAGTCCGATATAACTGATTTTTGGTATATATAGGTGTCGATCTCTTCCTGAGGAAACTTTCCACATTCTGAGTTCTTGCATCCTATACTATATTTCTCTCTCTACTCTAACCTCTCAGTTTTCAATGGCACCTTCCAAGACCACCATGTTCCTTGCCAATCTGGAGGCGTTGATAGGCCAAGTCAACTGTGAACCGATGGCCGATTTCTCATCTGGGCACCCAGACATCTTTCCCCTTCAAGAATGGGTTACGAAGGCTGGTATTCTTAACTGGGTTACGAAGATGCCAAAGAAATTGTGTCCATCTCTGGTTGCTGGGTTCCTGATCAGACTGCGGGAGAATGCAGAAGGTGAGTTGGTATCCTCCATTCCCACTCAACACTCTGCTGAAGTGGATGGAGAGACTGGTGTGAAGAGAACCTGGATCAAAATAAATGTCAGGAAGTTGATCAGGGAGACCTTCAATCTGCCCCACTCCAAGGAGAAGAAGCAACTAGATCTTCCCCACACTTATGGTATTGGGAAAAAGCAATAGATTTTGAATTCTTTTGGTGATGGGAAGCCTCTAATCAAGGCCAGACTCAACAAGTCGGTTCTGACCCCAGTGGCAAGACACTTGCTGCATTTGGTTTGTCAGTCCATAATGGCAACTGCTGGAGGTAAAGAGCAAGTGTCTAGGCCGAAGTTGTACTTGATGAAGGCTGTGGTGGACAACAAGCTTTTTGACTGTGAGGAGTTCTTTATTCAGCAACTGGTTGCTGAGAGCAACAAGGTGATAGAGGGTGCTGATGGAACTTGCACATTCTCGAAGCCAGTTCACTATGGTACTCGCTTTCTCTGATGCTTCAGACTCTTGCTCTTGGAGATCTGGATAGGGAGAACTTTACTGATCTGACTGGCAAGCAGACTCTCTATAAGAGCTTGTCAGTTGGGAAGGACAAGGGAGTGAAGAAGCAGGGTCTGAAGAAGCCGTCGGAGAAGAAGAAGACGGAGAAGGCCACGACTACCATCAAGTCCATCATTGTAAAACTGAAGAACACTTCAAAGGCCAAGTCAGTATCACCGTCTAAGGATAGACTGATAAGGAAGCCTTCTGAGGATGAAGTGTTGGAAGATGAGGTGGTGATGGAGGACCCGAAAGGAAAGGAGAAAACTGACCAAGTTTCTGATACTGAGAACGTTCAGGAACCTGCCCAGGTGGATGATCAGACGATTGCTCAGGAGATTGAGCAACAAGTTGCTCTAGAGGTTGAGCGAGGAACTGGTTTTACTCAGGAACCAGTTGATGCTGCACCAATTCAGAAACCAGGTCTTGCTCTGGAAAGCGACAAAGCAGATGAGCAGATTCAGTCTGCCCTGATTGCGGTTCCTGAAATGGTAGCTGGGTTGGAGATAACTCCGGCTGTTTCTGAAGAGAAGGAGAAGGAAGTGGAGAAGAAGATGGATGTAGAGGTTCAGGGGGAACCTATGGAGAAAGATACTGATGCTCAGGGGGAACCCGACAAGGGGGAACCTATGGAGGTTGAAAAGACTCATGCGGAGTCTGAGCATCACCCTGAACCGTCTAATGTTGAAGAGACACCACTTATGATCGAAATGCCATGGAGATTCCCAGCTCCAGCTGAAGGCAGTCTGACTCCATTCAAAATATTGACTCGGAATCAGGCTCAGAATGTTGTCTCTCAGCGTCTCTCCGATCTGACCGAAGCTCAGCAAGAAGAGGCAGTTCAGCTCCGAACATATGATATGACCAGAAGAGCAACCTATCCGGAATTTTCCACTGTCGTGGAGAAAAAAGGGATGGGAAAGACTTGCTGAAGAGGAGGCTGCATTGTTCGATGCTTTTCAGGTTAGATCTATCACTCCACTTCTGAGGGTAGATGATTTTGTCAAATTTGTCAGGAAATTCTACCCTATATCTATTGATGCTGAGTTGGAGAAGGCTGAAGGTATTGGGATGGAACTGCTGATAGTTCCGGAAGTTCAATCGGAGGAAGGAGAGAAAGGGAAGGAAGTTGTTGTGATTGCTGAGGATGGTCAACAAGGTGGCACTGAAGGGGTCAGTGCACTGGCCGATGAAGCACTCCACGGACCCGGGACTGCTGAGGCTTCAGGAGAAGGTCCATCGATTTTGGTCCGTGCAAAATCAGGTCGGACTTCAGATCATTCCTTGAATGTGCACAACTCTTCACGAGCACTCGCCAATCTTCACAGGCAGGTAGTCATTGTTGAGGGAAAGACGAGGAGTTTCAGTAATTCTACTGACCTCATCAGCAAAAGGATGACACTGCTGAATCAGGACCATGTTCGCATGGAGGCAGAGTGGGCTGAGGCATTGGGCAGTCTCGGAGTTTTTGTAGGGACTGAGGTCACAGCTATTGTAGCGCAAACATTAGAAGCACTTGAAGCCTGCAAAAAGATGATAGTCGATACCTTATCTGTGCAGGATGTAAAGTTCAGTACTATGCTGGGTCAAAAGGTTGAAGAAAAATTTGCTCAGATGAAGGAAGAGATCAAGGCGGAGCTGATAGCTGAACTGACCGCCAAGACTCAATCGACTGTCGCTGAGACCTGTGCCTCAATGAAGACTAACATCACCAAAGTCGTTTCTGTTGAGGCCAAGGACCAACTGAAGATCTACGGTACTGAGGTGAACTTCCTCACAGACCTTATGCAAGACTATGAAGAAACTCAGAGCGACATGTCTCAAGGATTCGAACTTCTTGCCCAAGCCCTTGAGGAGGTCATCAAGAAAGTAAATATTGATGATGCCAAAAAGGGGGAAGGTATAGCAAGGAAGAAGAAACTGATTCAGACTGTTCTGCAGAAGAAATCAGGTCTTGGTCCTAGTGGAGAAGAGAGGAAACGGACGAGGTCCGTATCAGCGGCTGAGGCAAGTCAGAGTCAGCCCGCTCAGAAGAAGCTAAAGCAGACTGAGGATCCTTTAGCTACCCTTTGGGAAGAATCAGAGAAAGCTCAGTACACGGGTTCGACTCAGAAGAGGGTTCCTGAGATGACCGAGAAGGAGAGGATGGCGAAGTTATAAATTATCATGGGCCTCGGTCAGATTCAGAGGCTGAAGGAGTCCAATGAGTACTTATCCGCTCAGTTGGAGAAGTACAACTCTGCTCAAGCTCCGAAGAAGAAGACTCGGCGGAAGCTGAAGGCTGCTCAGGGTCAGGGACCCCCAAGGTCCATGCTGGTTGAGGAGATCATTTCGGTGGAAATGATGGAACATTGGATTCCAGTCCGGAATAGGTGGAGTTACCTTTTCGACGTAGTGGAAATCTAGGGTGATCTGAATGAAGAAAAGGCTGACACCTTCCACTACTGAATGGCGGAGTATCAGAATCTCTGGATCAATATTATCAGACATGCTGACGCACGAGGCATAGAGATCACTCCTCCTGAATTGGTCAGGTACTCCCTTCCCCTCATCGAAAACTCTAACCAGCTGGACAGGGCAGCCATTCAGGCCGAAGTTGTCAGAGTTGCCCAAGTTTCGAAAGTCGCAACTGATCCAATCAAGCTGGATCTTTGTCTGAGAAGGGTACTCGACATTAGCATTCCGGCCAGCCACTGGGAAGGAGACGAAGAGTGAATTAGATCAGGAATCAGTTGTTCAGGAACATCTTTGTAATTGCTTCAGGATTTTGTACCTTATTGAATATCAATGAAGTTATTTATTGTTCCTGAGTACAACTTCTTGTTGACTCTTGATCTATTTTTCAGCACTCTTATCAAGAACTATACTAACCCATTCCTTGTTTCCATCTTATAGACTAAGTACCTAGTTTGTCAGGAGGTACTTATTTCACTGACTAAGTCAGTTGATTGTATAGATGGTTAGGAATTTGCTTAAGGGTTTTGGCATCATAAAAAATGGGGAAATTGTTGGGACAATCTGAGTATTTTGAATAGATCCCAAAACCCCTGATGATTTACCTAAGTACAGTTAGTCAGGATTGTCTAGTTCAGGATAGTCAGGTTAGGGATTCAGTTCAGGGGGAACGTGTTGAAGACTGGAGTATATTGGAGTCGACCCAATCATCTGAAGTCTGAAGTGCAATTCATCCTGATAAAGGTCAGAGTCAGTCTTGCTGAAGATTGCCTGAACTGAAGCTGAAGAACGAAGCTTGAAGATCCATCTTGAAGATAATCCGGAGTACCATTGGCTGATGCTTCTAATGAGTACACTAAGCATGCTCAGGACAGAACTTAGTCAGTGAAGAGTAAGTGTAACCTATCAGGCTGAGCTGAATGCTCATAAGAACTGACTTAGGTCTTGAGTTAGTTTATATGACTCATGTAAGTCCAAAGCAAAAAGGTTACACATACTGGGCTGAATAACCTATCAGGCTGAGCTGAATGCTCGTAAGACCTTACTTAAGCCTTGGGTCAATTTATCTGACTCATGTAAGTCCAAAGCAAAATAGGTTATTTATGTTATGGGTCAGTTAACATTTATGTTAACACCTGAGAGACAAAAAGAATGTCAGCAGACTCCATTACAGACAAACATTCAACCAGAATCAATAACAAGAAACTCGGAGTATTGAATGAACGAGGAAGGACAAGTGTCAGACGATCAACTAGCCGTTTGTACGGAGAGCCAATCGCCTTTCGATAAGCATGTATGGAGTCTGCGCAGCATTTAATGCATCTCAGAGTTACAGGCGGCGGGATAATATTTTCCTAATTAAGTTAGTGAAAAAGGTCAACAAGTACAACTAGCATGCAACCACCCTAAATAGGAAAGATTTGTGAAGATCTCCTCCAACGGATCTTTTTCAAATCTTACCTATAAATACAGAGAGTCTTGCACCCATTCAAGGCTAACGGGAAATTTACAAGCGAAAGCTCTCAAGAATCCAAGCACTCAAAGCATACTTTGAACAACACTCTGCAATTAAATTTCCCTAGTGTTGTAGTAGGATTCACTCTGTATTTGCTTAGTCTTGATAGCTCTAATCTTTAGCATCGATTTGTATTGCTAGGGCTATCCTTAGTTGGAAACCAAGAATACCAAACCACTCAGGGTGTGAGATTGGTTGGTTAGAAGGACTGGGACTTGTAAAACGCCCATGGGTCAGTCCCTAAGAGAGGAAGTTGGCTATTCGTGTCCCTTGGCACGTAAAAACAAAGTACCTATCCTCAGGATTTGAGGGTAGCTTCCTGTTAAATCAGGTCGTGGACGTAGGAGTTGGTTATCTCCGAACCACGTTAAAGAGACCCTTGTGTGCTGATTTACTTATTGTTCAGGATCATAATTTTCATCAAATTAAACTGAGCATACTGTATTGTTTTGATCATCAGGCTGAATCAATCATCCTGACTCTTAAAATTGTGCACCAGCCTTAACCACTATTTACTAAGCAAACTCAGAGAAAATGTTTTCAGAAACTAAAACGAGTAGAAACTAAGGGCTCACATTCCACACGTACTCTAGCTTACTGAGATAGTAGTCCAACTGACTTGCTTCCGAGCAGTCAGTAGGTTTGTTATCTCTACTGAGCTTCTGGGCACACAACTCACATTCAGCCTATTTGACTCCATTACTGACTTGTCCCTGCTGCCCCTGTGGACTATCAGTTTTGCTGAGTAACTTCAGGATCTTCCTGACTGAGTGTGTTAGAGCATTTTTCTGAGTCTTTCGGAAAAATCTGATATCAGTGTATTTCCCCCCCCCCATACACTGATTATACTCATTTCGGGACCAACAACAAGATATATCTTTCGAACCAGAAGATCGAACAGATGACCGAGGAATTCAAAAGTTCCATATGGCAGATGGCTACGATGCACGGAGTCGAGCTGACCACGGTTATCACTTAGGAAGGAGGAGGAGACAAAACATCAAGCTGTGACGAATCTCAAGCGAGAGTTTGATTGGGAACAACAGACTATGATCTTAGTTAAAACAACTTATAAGATATTAAAATTTATAAAATGTTAAAGCCCTTCCACTTCAGTAATTAAAGGAGGTATATCTACTAGCACTAGAAGCTTTGGCTGTTATATTATGAGTTGTTATACGAGCCGAGCGAGCCCGAGTAGTGTTAGGCTTGGCTCAGTTCGTTAAGTTTATCAAGTGAAGCTGAGCTCGTTAAGCAAACTAGTATTTTTTTAGCTCAACTCGACTCATTTAACACATTGAGTCGAGTCGAACCGAACCGAGCTCACGAGCAGCTCATTTATTTTAACAACAATAAAGATAAAACAATCATCAATTCATCAGTATGAGTGATTTGAGAATATATGTTGTATTATTATGTAAAACTAGTGTTGTGTTTTCTCGTGCGTTGCATGGAAACTAATTGTTTATATATTTTATTATTTAAATAATAGTTGAGAATTTTAGAAATATATTTTATTTTGGAGATAATTATTCTTTTGTACTTTAAGTTAACATAATTTTGATTTTTACTTTACTAACTTTCAAATTTTGATTTTAGTCTTGTAACTGTATCGTTTTTTTTATTTTTGTCCTGCTGACTTTCAAATATTGATTTTAGTCATATAGTTACATTTTTTTTTGGTCCTACAATCTAACCCTTATAGGACTACAATAAAAAAAATAGACAAAATCACAGGACTAAAATGAAAAGGTGGTGAAGTTATAGGACTAAAATCAAATTTTAAAAGACAGTTGGACAAAAAAAATAATTTTCCTTTATTTTTTCCACGCAACCTTTCATTTGCTTTAACAGTATCAACTTCATTAATGAACAAAACAAATCTAATGTTATCTTCAAAATAAAATTAAAGAAAATTAACTCAAATATGAAATAAATAAATAAAGGAATAATCACAAATTAACACAAAAATAATGCGCTATTCTAAAACAGGTACAAAATTTTTGGATAACAGTGTAAACATAAGTTGAATAATGGAGTTTTTTTTTTTTTTGCATATTGAACTATTTGAAAATAGTGCATTATTTTTGTACCATTTCGTAACTGGCATATAAATAAATAAATAACCAAATTGGAAAATTAAATTATCTTGAATTAATATATCAAACCTCGAAAGATATATCTTTTTTTTATCGGTAAATGTTAGTTGTTAATAGTTAGAAATTAGTTCACCAAGTCTCCAAAGACTCCAATATTATCTCCAAGCCAACCTTATACCTCCCTCCTAATTTGTTCCCAGAGGAAATCGAACCCGAGTTACTCACTCAAGTGAGGAGTCCGTTGACCAAGTGAGCTAACCCACCTGGTTCGAAAGATATATCTTATCTTCTTCTTCTTCTTCTTCTTCTTCTTCTTCTTCTTCTTCTTCTTCTTCTTCCTCCTCCTCTTCTTCTATCTGTGTTTTTATTTCATTGAAAGAAGTAAAATCAAATTGAGATTTAGTCAAGTCAAATAGAGAACAACTCTGAATATTAGTATGAAAAAAGATGTTAGCATATAAAGGTGCGTTGTGGTATAGTTCTTTCCCATATTTTGACCTATACCAAAATTTGATATCATATAAGCTTCTCCCTCTTTAATCATATTCTCAAACTTTTTGGTAAGGTTCTCCGAATAGTAGTCTGGATCTTGCTACCCTACAAATATTTTATTAATGAAAATGTTAGTTTAAACATCTATTTTACATTTAACAACAGCATAATCAATGAATAGTTATTTATTAGGATAAAACTGTTTACACTCACATACTTCAGAATAAACTCAAAATAATTCTTCTCAACTGATTTATTAGTACAAACCATGTAAAAACGTGACCTTAACTTTTAAAGTTCAAGTATCATATATTGAATTAAAACTATTGATAGAGACATTTTTTACTTCATTCTCTACAACACACAACGAATATAAAATATAAATGAATATGTAATTAACCTATAAATTTTGAAAAGACTGATAGATTTTGTGTGTAAATAGAAATCTTTAATTTCTTTAAATTAAAAAAACAAAATGAGGATTTTTTTAAACATAAATTGAGAATCACACACATTAAAAAAATTATTTACAAAAATGTAAATGGTTAACCAACCAAATGAATTTAGCGAGATATTAAAGAAAAGATATATTGGAAGGCTTAGAGAATGATATTGTGATCTTAGCCCTATATTTATAACAACAATATTTTAAAATTAGGGAAGTAATAAATCATTACTCTAAATCAATACTAATAAAATATGGAAAATCACCTAACCAAAAGGAGAATAATCTCCTTATATTGAAATACGGATAAATCCAATTTATTACTCATAATTTTGAAAAATCTTTCTTCAAATTATGCAATCAATATTTGGATAAAATAAAACAAATAAAATTGGCGTCGTGCATATAAAATCCAAATGCACATGTCCATTATCTTTTAGCAAACAAAATTATTGATCATACTTGTTTTGCTTCGTTCTGATTTTATTCAAAATTCTATGATTAAATAAATAAGTCCATCTCGAAATATCAAATACTTCATAAAAAAGAATAAAATGATGTGATAATCCATAAACTATTTTGAATATTGAGAATAAGATGGAGTCAAAATGCTAATTATGGAACTCATAATGACTCCTTGTGAACTCAATTTGTTTAATATAATAAAATAAATATCAAATAGATAACTCAATCCCAAAATATTAATATTCTATTTATGTGATTAAATATTAATATACTATATATAAAAGTTTAATATTCTATATTTATGTGAATAATAAATACATACTTATAAGTGTTGCATCTTAAATGCTTACAATTAATAAATTTTTAAGTTATAATTATATTATTAATTACATAATATAAGTTCTATTAAACTTTAAACAAAATATATAAAAATATTAATATTTATAATATGTTCTTCTGGTTATATTGTTTATAAATAATTTGAGAAGTGGTTGTCAGTCCAATATCTACCACAACTATTTTCTTCATGCGTGACTCTAATAAAAAATAAAAAAATATACAAAATAAGAGTTACAATAATATATATAATATAAATACTATTACACTTTAAAATTAAATATAATTAAAAAAATACACACCCGCCCTAGAATTAAACTTCTTCTCTATGATCAAATCGCTCGGCAGATGAGATATTTTTCACAATAGTGGCAGCTGCATGCCCTCCAATCACAATAACTGTGAAACTCTCATCGTATCAATGTGTCAGTTAATCACTACACAACTTATCCATTATAACTATTTTTTCCCTAAAATAGTTGCATTGCTACACTCAAGATGAATCAAGGATGAACTAATATATGATCTCCAATTGAAGTATAGATCTATAAAAAAGAGAAGAAATGCAAATTTTAAAAAAAAATACACATTTCTAACAAATAACATCTAAGAAAAAAATTACAATATAACATTAAGAACTAAAAAAATATGAAAATCACACTATGAAACACTTTGAAGATTTAGTGGTGAATATATTGATGGGCATATGTAATAATATAAATAGGATGTCAAATTTAACGGTTCCTAATTTACAGCAATTGATGAACAAATTATATGACCATTTATCTTAATTACAAAATAATCAAATGAATGATGATGAAGAAGTTACAAAGTATAAAAAAAACTATGTTCCTATGGAATGACTTCAATTGTGGGACCGTTATACTTTTTATGAGTAGATCCAACGGCTAACATAAAAATAGAAGAAACGATCAAAGGTCCTAACAATTTGACACCTAAAATATAAAAGGAATAGTTCTTGCTATTACACTCAATTTGCTTCGTTTTGATTTTTTATAAAAAGTATATGACCAAATAGATAAATCCATTACGCAGTATAAAAAAAAAAGGGAATAGTTGTTGCTATTACACTCAATTTGCTTCGTTTTGATTTTGTATAAAAAATCTATGACCAAATAGATAAATCCATCACCAAGTATCAAATAATTCATTAAAACAAAAAAAAAGTGACAATCTAAAAACTATTTTGAATACTGAAAATAAATATTTTTTAATTTTAAAAAAAGCTAAACTAAATGTTTTTTTTTTTTTTACTAAAATGAATATGTAAAAACATAAATAAACCATGAATAAATGTAAATATGGATTGTAAATATTAAATTTGGATTAAAGAACATATATCATTTACCACATTATAATTAATTTGACTAATTTATTAGGAGGTAGATATTGAGCTTAATAAAATTAAAATATTAATATTCTATATTTATGTGATAAAGAAAATACATACTTATTACTATTGCATCTTAAATGCTTAAAATTTAAAAATAATATTAAGTTATAATCATATTATTAAATTTTAAATAAAATATATAAAAATATTAATATTTATGCGATGTTCTTCTGATTATATTGTTTATAAATGATTCGAGAAGTGGTTGTTAGTCCAATATCTACAACAACTATCTTCTTCATGTGTGACTCTAATAAAAAGTAAAAAATTATACAAAATAAGAGTTACAGAAATATCTATAATATAAATACTTTTACAGTTTAAAATTAAATATAATTAAAAAATACACACCCGCCATAAAATTAAACTTCTTCTCCGGATCAAATCGCTTGACATATGAGATACTTTTCACAATAGTGGCAGTTGCATGCCCTCCAATCACAATTACTGTGAAACTCTCATCATATTCATGTGTCAGTTTAGTCACTACACAAGTTATCCATTACAACTATCTCCCCTAAAATAGGTGCATCGCTACACTCAAGATGAATCAAGGATGAACTAATATATGATCTCCAATAGAAGTATAGATCTATAAAAAAAAAAGAAATACAAATTCAATAAAGGTACATATTTCTGAAAAATAACATCTAAGAAAAAAATTACAATAGAACATTAAAAACAAAAAAAAAATGAAAATCACACTATGAAAGAATTTGAAGATTTGGTGGTGAATATATTGATGGACATATATAATAATATAAATAGGATGTCAAATTAAACGGTTCCTAATTTACAGATTTGATGAACAAATTATATGCCCATTTATTTTTAATTAGTAAATAACCAAATGAATGATGATGAATAAGTTACAAAGTATAACTTATGAAATGACTTTAATTGTGAAACCGTTGCACTTTTTATGAGTAGATCCAACGGCTAATATAAAAGTTGAAGAAACGGTCAACGATCCTTACGATTTGGTGCCTAAAATATAAAAGGATTAGTTCTTGCTATTACACTCATTTTGCTTCGTTTTGATTTTGTATAAAAGAAACTATGACCAAATAGATAAATCCATCACAAAATATCAAATAATTCATAAAAACAAAAAAAAAAAGTGATAATCTAAAAACTAATTTTAATACTGAAAATAAATATTTTTTATTTTTTTAAAAAACTAAACTAAATGTTTTTTTTTGCTAAAATGTATATGTAAAAACATAAATAAACCATGAACAAATGTAAGTATGGATTGTAAATATTAAATTTGGATTAATTGTCTTATCAATTTAACATTATATTTCTATTATTATAATGCAATTTATATGTTTTAGAGTCTATATATTGGGATATTATATTTCTATTACTACTGTGTCAATTTATACATTTAGGGCTCATTTGGTTCGTAAGATAAAAGTATCTATCCGTTAAAAAGATGCATGTTTTTTACGGATAGATACTTTTATCTTACGAACCAAATGTGCCTTACAAAATGGAGTCGTCAATCGACTTAGATCGCATAAATATCGTGACAATTTATACTCTCATATTAGTTAATTTTGTATTAACTTCTCATAACCCACGTTAAAATAGGAAAAGTAGGGAATAAATTATTCATTACATTGGTCTATCTTTTTATATTAATTCCTTGTTTTCTTCAAAAAAAATTTTATTTTAACAAAATTAATTTATTTATTGACACATAAGCATAATACTCAACTAATATTACAATGTAACATAAATAATATATTTTAACAAATATATATGAATTTAGTTAAAATATGATATGCCATAATAAAAAGAAAATAAATTAAATAAAATTTCAAAAGAAGACTTGATCGCATATATTAAATTCTATAACATATATATTTTCGTAGTAAAATACCAATTAATATATTTTAATCACTCAAATGAATTCATTTTCTAATAAATATGGACCGAACTCAACAAACAATTCAACTACAGAAAATTTAATGAAAGCAAATTCATTTTAGTAAATATTTATTTTAGTAAATTTATGAGTTCAAATTATAGATGCAAATTTAAATCAAATAAAATATTTATCTTAGTAAATTTATATTTATTGATAGCAAATTAAAAAAAAAAATGAAAGCAAATTAACAGCATATTTATTGATAGCAAAATAAAAGCAAATCATTAATTTACTAAAATAAATATTTACTTCATCAATTTTTATTTACTAAAATATTAAAGCCAATTTAAAGCAATCTTTACTAAAACTAATTAGTAAAGATGGAAGATTATATATATATTGGTCAATCTTTACTAAATTATCATGGAAGTAATATGTTAAACTCAGCATCATCCCCCTAAATTGCAGCAGGAAATAATTTAATAAATTAACATAAAAAATAGGAAATATATGGTTCATTACATTGGTCAATCTTCTCATATTAATTTCTTTTTTTCTTCAATTTTTTATTTTAAAAAATTATTTAATTTATTGAGACATAACCATAATACTCAACTAATATTACAATATAACATAAATAATAGTATATTTTAACAAATATATATGAATTTAATGAGAATATGACATGCCATAATAAAAAGAAAATTAAATTAAATTAAATTTCAAAAGAAGACTTGACCGCATATATTAAATTCTTATAACATACTCCCTTCGTCCCAGAGGTGTTTTCACCTCTGTGATGACACAACTTTTAAGAAAAGTAGACTATTGTGTAAAGTTATATTATTAAAATAATGAGATTAGTTGGATTGTAAGGATGAAGTTAAAGTAATAGTTTCCATTTAAAGGGTGTGAAAACAATTATGGAACGGACGAAAAAGAAAAGTGTGAAAACAATTATGGGACGGATGGAGTATATATTTTCGTAGTAAAATATCAATTAATATATTTGAATCACTCAAATGAATTCATTTTCTAATAAATATGGGCCGAACTCAACAAACAATTCAACTACAGAAAATTTAATGAAAGCAAATTCATTTTAATAAATATTTATTTTAGTAAACTTATGAGTTCAAATTATAGACGCAAATTTAAAGCAATTTAAAGCAAATTAAATATTTATTTTAGTAAATTTATATTTATTGATAGTAAATTAAAAAAAAAAATTAAGTAAATTAAATATTTATTGTAGTAAATTTATATATATTTATTGATAGCAAATTAATTAATATTTATTGATAGTACCTACCCGTGTGTTGCACTGAAGCAAATCGTATATATATTTCATTAACATCGCACGGAAAATAAAAAAAAAACAAAATAAAAGCAAATTATAGACATAAATTTAAAGTAATTAAATGCAAATTTAAAGCAAATTAAATATTTATTGTAGTACATTTATATTTATTGATAACAAATTTTTTTTAAAAAAAAAAAGGAAAGCAATTGATACCATATTTATTGATAGCAAAATAAAAGCAATTTCATTTTAGTATATATTTATTGATAGCAAATCAATGAAAGAAAATTTATTTTAGTAAATACTTAATTAGACTTACTATATTCCATCATCACCCATAATTGAATTATAGACGCAAATTTAAAGTAATTAAAAGCAAATTAAATATTTATTTTAGTAAATTCATATATCTATTGATAGTAAATTTATATTTATATTTATTTAAAATTATTTATTGATAGTAAATTTATATTTTAAAATATAAATTTGATGTTAATGCTACACACCTACTGATGAGATTATATATATTTTGGTAATTTTATTGCTTCAATTTAGAGAGAATTCAATTTTGCTTAGTTTATTTTTTCATAATATTAATTTTTAAACAAAATTTTGCTAAGAATACTCATTTTCAATGTATTCTTTATTAGGTGGAATCTATATCATTAATTGAGAAGAGATTTCTAAAAAAAGCATAAATATATTATGTAGAATATTATTTAATAAATATATTGATATTTTTTGAAAAAAAACATAAATATATGTATATTAATGTGTGTATTGATGCAGATATCTAAAGCGATTTAATATACAAAATAAATGAAAACAAACAAAAAATGATTTATATATTAAAATAATTATTCAAAACCAATATATTAATGATTTTATATATACAATCAAGAGGAATTTGATTAACTAAGTCTTGACTCTTGATTAATCTGCCATTAATCAGTCTCGGAAGACTATTTTTTCTTACAATTGACAATTTTTTTGAAGATTAAGCTTCACGATTGTCTAATGTGCCTTGAAATTGTATCAGTTGTTGAATTCCACACTTGTTGCATTTCCAAACAATTTCAAAAAAATGAGCTCGGTTCGGTAAATAAACGGATATTTTTTTGAGCTCCGGTCAATTTGTTTAACACATTGAGTCGAGTTGAGTCTTAACGAACCGAACCGATCTGAGCTCACAAGTAGCTGGTTTATTTTAAGAACTCTAATTATGACACAATCCCCTCGAATAATTGAAAAGGAAATTATCGCTAAATTGACGTACTGAGAATTAGGAAAATTCCGGCTTAGCATGGCGGATCAGAGCAAGAATCCCGGTGAACCGGTTCACCAGCAAACCAGAAAAAAGCCGTTTGTCGAAATAGATAAGCCGACGACGACATTGTGCACTGTGGTTGCCGTTGATCACACCAATCTCTTTTACCGAGCTTGTTCCGTTTGTGAGAAAACTCTGCCGGAAAATCCCGCTACCGGTTGCAGTTACTGCAATTTCAGCAACAGCTTCAACGCCAATTCTTCTGGTTCCAAGCGCCTCTTTCGTCTTGTCGTAAGTATGACCTACTCTTTTAATTATGTAAACCTAGTTAAAATGTTGCCTATTTTTGACTATTATTATCCCAAGTAGGTATCAATTGGTGCGTATGTTGTTTAACAAATGGATTTTGGGTATAGATGAAAGGAAGCTTTAATGTGCAAAGGCATGTGTGCTTGCAAACAATATTTAGTTCTTGATATGATGCGTGCTGATATTTTTGGTTATGCATATTATGTTATGTGACTTCCTCATAGAATATAGGAAAAGTGACAGTTATTTAACATATAAGTATATGTGCTCTGTCCTTATTAGATGTATTTGCAGATGTCTATAGCTACAGACACGAAGGTTTTTGTGGTAATAATGTTTGATAGAGCTGCAAGAGTTTTGTTTGGTTGCTCAGCCGATGAGTTCTTTGACTTTGCCAAGAGTAATCCTTATGCTGGTATTCCTATTCTCTTTGTTGTTTAAACATTTCTACACCACTTTAACCTGAAGCTGTTGGTACATTATTATACTAGTGTTTTAGAGTAACAACAACTGGTGCACAGCTAATATTGCTCATTGAATAAAAACTAATACCTTTTAGTAAAACAACTAATACCATTAAAAAATGTACTTGAGTTGCATGGTGCATAGAAGTATCTGTTTGGGTTTTTTTATAATATTTATTTGTTTTGCAGCTGAGACAGCTGGCAGGGTATTGATGGGAGAGATGTTAACTGTGACATTATCGAAGCCAAAGAATGGTAATGCTCAACATCTGCGAGTGGTATCAGTTGTGCCCATGCGCACTGGTTTTCAGCCTGCTATCGAGACCTTGAGGGAATTGTGCCAAGTAAGAGAGATTTAATAACAAACTCTATCAGGCTAAATTACCTACCTACTGTCTGCAATTCTGCATAAAACATCTTAGATGCTCTCTGCTGTGCTTTAAGGGCATTAGGTTTGTAGTGCTTAATTCTGGTCCCAAGGGAGCCAAAGAAGCAAATCTGTCATCAAACTCTTCTACTGATTAATTTGTGTCTGAATAGTTTGTTTTCATACTTGAAAGTGCAAATCATGAATCTTATTTTGCTGCTGTTTCACCTATAAAAAGAGGGACATCGAAAATCTGCAAAGATGTAAGATTTGAATACATTTAAATTCTGAGAATTTGTCCATTTGAAACCTAGGGTATTTTGAAATCCTGAAGTAGAACTAGATTTAGATTTGTAAATCCAACACCTGATTTTTAAAACTTGAAACAAGCATCTCCTTAGTGTCTAGCATTATCTCCGTGTAGGAAAGAAAAACTCTTACCAAGCCAGTTGCAAATAAGATCATATTCCTCTGTATATATGAGTAGTTTAATTCCATCCTCTAGTAATGCGGGGATACCAACTGTGAAATTCTTCATCAAGTCTCTTCTCATTGCACTGTGCACTACTGAATAGCACAACTCAATTTTTGTCTCTTGCACCTAGTGCTGTTTTAACATGATGCTTGTTAAGGAATATCTCCACGTTTTAGAAGTCATAGCATAGATGTCCTACACATCTTTTTGAATATCGTAGTACTGAAGGATAACAAAACATTTGTTAATTAGTCTGAGTGTTTGTGTTGCCTGATATGATTGCTAAGTAGTGTTTGTTACATTTATATCACCAATTTCCCTTTGTATGCCGTTCAAAATGTGACTACACAGTTGTGATGTCAAGGGACAAAAGGCAATGAACCGGTGCTGCCTGTCAAAAAAATATCTTAGAGATAAGAGTTGAGTTTCTATGACTGATATTCTATAAATAAAGCGGAGGAGCTTTTGGTTGCATTTTGTTTGAAGAATACGGATTTGAGAGCACGGTTCAGGGAAATATTGCAGATGACTTTCATATTGACCTGCTATAGACTTCAACAATAGCTGAAACGAAGCTTATGGAATTAAATTGGGATAATATCATTTTTGGTCACTTAAGTTTACTCCCCCCCACCCCGCCTTCATTCATTATTAAATTTGGTCCTGATAGTACACTTTTACTTTTAAATTTGGTCCCAGGATAGTTGGTCATCCATTGACTGACAACATCAGCTAATTCAGGGTGGTTAATGTAATATGTATATATATATATAAATATTAATTTTTGAATTATTTGAATAATTATATTACATAACTTTAAAATAAATACATAGTACCCCTCAAATAATTGATTCTGATAGTCAACAACTGATCAACTAACAATCTGATCAAATTTGAGAGTATGAGTGTACTTCGAGGACTAAATTTGATAGTAAGTGAAAATGGGGGATAAAAACTGCAAAAAGCCAAACAAGGTGCCAAAAAATGATATTATCCCATATAATTCCATCATCATTTATAAATTATTTAAACAAACTCAAGTAAAAATTTTAAATGGATTTAAAAATTATCTGTGTCAATCCGAAGGCAACCGCTGCTAATAAATTACCACATATTTTATTCCCATTAAACAGGGAGACAATGATTTGATTAGGCGGTTGTAATAAGATTGATTGATCAATTTCATGTTTGGAGCATAATCAGGAGATGCTTTGTATTGGATACTGGGATGTGTCAATCCATTTCCAATAGGTAATCCCTGCGTATTAAAACTTAAACACGTCAGTCGAACCACTAATTAGGTTAAACTTACAGACACTAGTCACACTTAAGGCTTACTTTGATATTTGTGCAAATTGATGACTTTTTTTTTGTTTGCATTTTGAATTTGTTTAGCAATGGCTATGTTATAGTGTCCAGCATATGATTCTCCTGTGATGTAAAATTCATTCTTTCCATATTTACTTTGCCATCAGAAAAAAAAGCCTACAATTGCATGCTTTTTGAGTTTAGAATGTTGTTCTTATACTTGGCACTATTTTCATGCGATAACTTCTGTATATGGAAACTGACCAATAAGAAGTCAAAAAAAATCCACATTTGCTGCCTCGCTGCTGCTGCTGCTGCAGACGTCTAATTTGTTTGAAGTTGTTACAATCCCACATCAGATGCACAAGAAATTGTGGATGGATAGATAAGTGGGGGTCCTTTGGCCATGGTTTCGGGTTAAGTTAGGACTCTCTAACTTATATTCCTAACAATTGGTGCCTTTTGTGGGAAAAGTTTGGGCAGGTTTGTGGAATGCGGCTACCTGATGGTGGGCCCAGGGGTTGCCGCCCGGGAAGTGGACCTTGATATATGGGTTGCCACCCGGAGTGTGCTGTCTTTGGACGTCCACCTTTAAGGGAGGTCGATTGTTACGATCCCACATTGGATCCACAAGAAATTTTGGATTGTATATAATTGGAGTCAGTCCTTGACCTTTAACCATTGTTTTGGATTAAGTTAGTGTTCCCTAACTTATATTCCAAACAAAAATATAGCTGAATCCAATCCTAATTGGCTCATCCACATATGTGAGGTTTGAAACCTACAATTTGATGCGTTTTTTTTAATACAAAATACTTATACGATATACGTTCATTTTTTTTGGATATTTGTGTGATCTCTTGTTTCACTAAATTGGCATTTACATGATCACTGTGCTCTGTAACTTTTTTTTTTTTTAAAGTTTTTGTCCACTTTTTGTTTCATGACATTCGAATTTCCCTAATTGAATTTTGACCTCTTTTAGTAAACGATTTGAAAATGACCAGGACGAAATTCAAATTTTAAAAAATTAAACATTGAAAATAATAAAAAGCCATGTCAGCTCAAAGAAATGGTTGCTCACCCGTTGTAGCGGGTCAAAATACTAAAAAATTTAATTTTGAAAATTAATAGGATGAAATTCAATTTGGGAAAGAGGAATGTCCCGAAACCAAAAATGAGCAGACTTATGTTTCTGAAAAAATGCTGCTTCTGTATATTTCAGACATTATGAATAATCCTCATTTTGACATTTAGCTGTTGAAGGGGATGGCTCAAAGTTATTTAAGAAAGCCAGAAACCAGTACCTTATCCCACCAAAATCATTCCAAATAAGTGACCAGGAGTCTGCTAAGTGGAAAGGGCCATTTTCGAAGAACAAAGCTAATGAGCTACTGCAACCCGGTTCCCCACTTAACCACAACAGGGTCACTACTCTTGTTTCTCGATTCAAAGAAAAAGTAGAACATCCTGCTATCATAGTTGTCACATGAATAAATCAGGAACTAGACTTGGGAAAACTTTACTTGTTTCTGCAAAACTAAGTCAAAATAGTCCATATCTTGATACGCTTTGATTGCCTCTTAAAGAAAGAGATGAAAGAGCAGTGATGTATCAAGAAAGAGGACTGTAGTATATCAAACAGAGAAATATTCATCGGTAGACTTTATAAGATATAGTATACCTTGCATTCCTGCTATTGGTAAAGTAGCAAGAAAATATTGGCACAGTATTGATAAATATCAATGACATAAAAGCTAAAATTGTATTTGATAAAACGTAAAAGAAAAATAATAATGTATGTGTACAAATGATTGTTTATGAGATAACATTATATTTTCTGTTTTATGTATATTTATTAGAAATGTAATTTTTTACAATTTCCTTTATTAAGTTGATTTATTAAAAGTTATGAAGGTCTCAATATTTCCACAATTTAAGGTCGCAATACTCTATATTTCTATAGGTGCTAATATTTTCAACCTTGTTTGATAGCCTTAATAATACGTAGAGTATACCTCGCATCCGTGCTGTGTAGAAGTTTAAAAAACCCCATGGATCCCCAAATTCTCTATAGTGGCTTCTGTATCATTAAGAATGGGGAGTCTAATACACTTCTCAACGAGTTTTGGTTCAATGACTGCAGGTTCATCTTCAACAATGTTCACATCAAGCTCAGGAAATACGTTAAGCTCTCTGATCAGCTTCTCTGTTCGTGTTTTGGGATATTCCGCAGTTGAAAGAATGAGAAATGAAAAAACAAGAAGTAGAGAAAGGCATGAGAGACTGGTGGTTTCATTTTGTCATGATTGTTTCTGTGAGTATAAATGTTTGGACTGTTAATTTGATTATATATTGTGGGTTCTGCATTAATGCTCTGTTGATCTTCTTAAAGCTGTAGATATGGAACAGACATTGGCAGTTATGCTAATTGTTCATACAACATTT
>JAPKLY010000160.1:364672-403170 GCA_026898435.1 Prunella vulgaris | reverse complement strand
GTTGTTGAAGTATATGGAACAGACATTGGCAGTTATGCTAATTGTTCGTACAACATTTAAAGGCAGTACTGAACTTCTACCCCAACTTTGGTTTAATTTTTGATGGATGAGTCATTAATTTTTGGATAGGTTCTTTTTTTATGAATATGAGAAAGGAGGTGTTTGGCTAAACATATTTTAAACATCTTATAGACTCTAACATCTTATAAATTGTTTTAAGAGCATATATGTTACTTTTAAGTACTCCCTTCGTTCCAGAAGACATTGCGGTGTCTTTTGGGCACACATTTTAAGAAAAAAGTATAAAAGTACATTTTTATGAATATTATATGTGTATTGTGAGAGTGTGGTTTAATAAATAGTTTTCATTTGTAGATATGCAAACCTTTTGTGGGACAGCTCAAAATAGAAAGTATGTAATGTCTTTTGGGACTGAGAGAGTAGTTTATAAGTTGTTGAAGTATTTGACTAATACATCATATAAATTTTTTTATAATCTATCTTAATTTTTTAAAATTTAATTTTAATAGAAAATAAATATTTTTATATTTTTTATATTGAGGTAGGGATTGTGGAGTGGTGGGGAAGCATGAGTGAGTTGGGATATCTCAACTTATTCTTTTACTGTAAGGGTATGTTTGGTTCGTAAGATAAAAGTATCTATCCGTCAAAAACATGCATGATTTTGACGGATAGATACTTTTATCTTACGAATCAAATGAGCCAAATACTCAAAAAGAATTTATAAGCTTTTAAACAGTTTATAAATTGTATTAAAGAGAACATATAAGCTCTTAAAAGTTTAGAAGTTGTACTAAAGAGTTTATAAGCTCAATTAAACACCTCTTAAATTTATAACTTTTTCTTTTCTTTTTTGTGTATGTAGAATTTGATGTGTATCTTTGGTTTTGTATTTGTATAAAATTAATTTAAGTGAAATTGTGGAAAATGCTAATAAAGGCTGTGGAAAATGGAAATAGAGCCATCTCTATACATGGAAACCACGGTTGACATATGTTTATTAATGAAGTCTTCTAAGGATATGTCCGGGTCTTTGGATGAGTTTATGAACTCTTTAAAATAACTCTTAAATTATTAGGTAAAATAAAATGTTTAACAATTTATAAGATTTTAAAATATTTTTTTTATATTTTATAAACTGTAAAAAAAAAAAAAAGAGATATTTTTACTTATTTTTCTCAATACCTCCACCGTTGTCCACCCATCTCATCCCGGATCTCGCCACTACTCCCCAATTCCTATTCCAACATAAAAAATAAAAAATATTATTTTCTAATTAGAATGATTTTTTTTTTAAATGATAAACTATCAAACAATTTATAAATTATATTAGTCAAACACGTTAAGAACTTATAAACTACTTAAAAGTGGCATCTTATAAGTTATTAAAACAGCTTATAAAATGTTAGAGTTTATTAAGATGTTTAAAATAAATTTAGTTAAAACACCCACTTAATGACAATTCCATATACTTTTAAGTTTTAGTATGTCATTAAAATTGAGTATATTTGGTTGTCTTTTTATTTTGGCATAATGCATCAAAAGACTTCATATTTTATTGGTTTAATTGCAATTTAAGTCACGATTTTTTCTAAAGTTGCATTTTAAGTTAAATTATTTAATTTTGATAAAAAAAAGCTTTAAGTTTTTTTTTCTTTTTTTGCAATAAAGAATTTCAGACAGATCTGCATCTGTCCAAACCTTACGTGACGCCTACATGATATTTACCCATAAAAAATTAAATTAAATGATAAAATTTTAATTGCAATTTAAATCACTATCTTTTTTAAAATTGAAATTTTAAGCTAAATATTTGGATTTTATTAAAAAAAATCAATATATCTTTTTAATTAAGAGTTACAAACACATTTGTCATGTTGTTTATGTGACATTTACTGGTGTGACGACGATTCACAATAAAAATTAAATTACGTGGCAAAACGTAAAATTAAATTTTTAAATTCCAATAATTTTTCAAAGTCTTTTGTTCCAATTTCATTTAACAGAATTTCTATAAGAATTATTCTTACTTTATTCGTTTGTTGAATTTTTTATTTGAAAATCTTGTGAGCTTGATATTCATTTTTCACTAAAAAAGTCAAATAAATAATCAATAAATGAATAAATTAAAAATAATCCTTATAAATATAATATTAAATAAAATTAAAATGTAAGACTTCAAAATTATATGAGATTTAAAATTTTAATTTTAAATTGTGTCGCATAATTTAGTTTTTATTTTTGGGTTGCTGTCACACCTATAGATGCTACATAAGAAGCATGCAGAGACAAATATGTCTGCGACCCTTAATTGAAATAAAAAAATTGATTGAATTTTTTTTTTTTTGACAATATCCAAAAGTTTTGTTTAAAACACAATTTCATAAAAGGTCATGATTTGATTTGCAATTAAGACTTCAAGTTTTTTTCATGTAATTTAATTTTTTAGGGTAAAAGACACATATGTGCCACATAAGCTTCGAGCAGAGGCAGATTTGTCAATAAATTTTAATTGCAAAAATAAGATACAAAGATTTTGCGTAAAATGCAATTTTGAAAAAGTCGTGATTTAAATTGCAATTAAGTATATTTATTTCAAAAGGCCTCTAAACTAACTTTTGTTTTAAAAATTTCTTAAACTATTATTTTTTATTTCATTAGGTACCTAAACTATATTTTTGTTTTAAAAGACGATAGGGGATGTTATTTTTCTATTTTATGTAATTTTTATAAATTATTTTTGAAAACTAACAATTTTTAAAATTTAGGGGTATAAAAATTTGTGTTATTTTAGGATTTTTGAGTAGGGTAAGTTTTAATTTTATGATGTAAAAGAAAATAGGAGTAGAATATGTATTAGGTGGATTGCGAAATATATAATTGTTAATTGATGGTGTTGGATCCAAGTGACATTTTAATATATAAAGTAAGAACGCCAATATTTAATCTGCACAGCGGAATGAATTGGAATAAATTGACCCGATTGCTATCCTCGTCCGTCCACGTAGTCTGGATCCCAGTTGCAGTGTGAATGCAAAGCAAATGTTCACGAATATTATCATATCATATGTATTCTCAATATGTTTTTTTTTTGTGATGATGATTTTGTTATCTGATTTTATGGAAAATTGTTTGTCAACATCGTGTATGATTTTCACTCAAGTGTACGTGATCGTTGTTGTCGTGGCAAGTTAACCAAGTTAAATATCGAACAAAGGGAAACGATGCGATATCAAGCAAGTATAGAATGTCTACAAAGGCTAATAGCTAGGAAAGCAAGAAAAGGATCATGTTTTCTATCTACTTCAACAAAGCAAATTAAATCTAGCTATCACCTCAAGGAAGTGAGCAAAAGTGGTGTGTGTGCATGGAAGTAATCCTACTATAGTTCCTCTAGTGTCCTATCCATCCTAGTATGCAAAAGGTCTCTTGGTGTCTTAGTCAAGCCAACTAGTGTCTAGATCTCTCTACAACACAAGGTAAGGGCTCTATTAGATGTCTAGATCTCTCTACAACTCTCAACACTCCAATTAAGAGGTCTAGGCTAATATGCAATTCTCATTGGTCATACAATCCAAATATCAAACACTTGGTATGCATAAAGTTCTTATAGCTCAATTCTCATTTTATTGCTAAAACATATAAGCCATACAATCCAATTAAACACCCCAAGCATTCATACAAGTCATTAATAAGAGAATTAATCCATCAAGATCACTAATTCATGCATAGGATTAATAAGAGACTAAATTCACCATAGTATTCATACAACCATGCAACAAGGATATTAGCCCATGGCTAATTGGAAAAGGAAATCAATAATTAACATTCTAAACATCATGAATATTAACTAAAACAAGAGAATTAAAGGAAAACTTACCAAATGTAGATGAATGGAAATACAAGCATCAAACCTTGAAAAACTATCTCTTGATCCAAACCTCAAAATCATAAAATGAACCGTAGAATTGCAGCTAATAACGAGACTAAGCTAATGGAACAAACAGATTAAAGATCCAATGGATGGGTCAAAAGTTATTGAAGAAAGAAGATTGAATCTAACTAAGAACCCACTTGGAAACTACGTCTAACCTCTCTCTAAACTAATCTAATGATGAATAATATCTGATCCTTGAGTATTTATAGTTCTCACAATGCTTGGTCCAAAGTGCCCTTCATTAAACGCGCGAAAAGACGAAACTATCCCTGATTTGGTAAAAATTCAGAGTTACGCACGAGTAACTTCATAGTTACGCACGAGTAAGATTGTGCGGTTGTGCGTGCGGTTCCTAGTCGCACGAACCAGAGGATCCACGCACGAACCCGAGCTTGTGGTCGCACGATCCCGTGCTGGTTACGCACGAGTAACTTTTCCAATTTTCGAGCAAACTTGTTTTCTTCATATCTTGAGTTCTAGAGCTCCGATTGACTCGATTATTTTTGCGTTGAGACCCTCTCTTTGAGCTCTTCAACATGGTATATCATTTGTCTCTATTGGATCAACTCACAAATTCTGGACTTTTACGAACTTGCTCGTCTTTTGCCGGTTTTGCTTGTATTCACTACAAAACACAACTTTCTAGCAAAAAATGGTTAAATGCACAAAATATAGCATTTTAGGGTCAAATATGAGCATAAGAACATCAAGACCATATAGAAATGGATGCAAAATTATGCAATTATGACCTTAATAAAAAATGTTTCAGTCCGTATGACTCTGTCCAAATCCATATTCTATATGTTTTATCCAAATTAGAGGAGGGAAGTTAAGTGCTCTTGCAGTTATTTAACTTCCCTCAAATAATATATAAAATATAATAACAAAATATGTGATAATTAAATAAATAATATATAAATAATATATGTAATATTATTTATATTAAAATATTATTTACATCTCCCACTCACATATGAAGTTTCATTATATCTTACGCATCTTCATCATCACAAACAACATTCATATTGATACAAATACCTCGTGTGACCCACGAGTGCATGCGTTACTATGCTATATACCTGTTAGGGATATATAGTACCTCAATCGTTTCATTACGGATTTGTGCAATCTCGTTATACCCCAGAATTCATTAAACATTTAACATGTTAGTATATTTCTATTGAATCCCTCAAAATAAAGCATATTCAACTATATTCGCGAAATTCTAATGTATTCATAATCAAACTCCCAGTTTGATTGACTAGTCAATGAATCACAAAAGAATGTGTTAAATAAAGACATTCTTCCTTTCTAGCTAAGAGTCTACATTCTCCCACTGTAGCTGCTTTCCTAGACATGTACCGCATAGCTCTTAAAATTCATAGCCATTAGAAACATGCTAAAGTAGCAACGTCAAAGTGTAAACTTAGAAACTATGTAGACAGTCTTAAGGGTAAAAAATAAAAGTAAGGACTCATACTCAATGAAAAATTGGGGATATTTTCTCATTTCCTTTTTGGGTCATTTAGCACATGAAATTTCTCTAAAACTGCATGTCACAATGTATTTGATTTCCTATGAAGGAAGTGTATGTCTAATTCAACTTTGACATTGCGCAAATTTATAAATTAAATACATTATGTGCACTTAACTCAAACATCCACTCTCAAGTGTATCAGGACATCTTGTAAAATTTAGCTAATTAAATAAGTTAGACAGATTTGTGGTCCAATCTATCTCGATTATATTTCTTATTATAATCTCATCTCCGTGCTCCCACTTGAACAGAGGTGATCGCTCATATGAGAGAGTCAATCATAACTTGTCGACATACTTTCATGTATGAAACAATACATATAAGTAATAAAACACAAATAGTTACATCAATAACCATTTAATATAACATCATTCAACATTTCATTTAAACAGAAGCAAATCCTATGCAAACCCAAACCTCTAACGTGTTTCATAAAAATATCTCTAGCACTTGGTTTGGTAAAAAGTTCTGCTAACATGTCATGAGTAGAAATGTACTTCAGAATCACTTTCTTCTTTTGAACTATATCTCTAACAAAATTGAACTTTGTGTCAATGTGTTTGGTCTTTCCATGATATTAGGGATCTTTCGTATAAGCAATGGATGCTTGATTATCACAATTAACTGACACAGCTCCCACTGAGGTGTTAGTTATCTCCAAATATTTCAGGAATCTCCTTAACCAAATAGCCTCTTGAACTGCAGCAGCACATGCCACAAATTCGGCTTCCATTGTGGACAGTGCTATACAAGTCTGTTTCTTGCTACACCATGATATCGCTCCATTGTTGAGTAAGAAGACATAACCAGAAGTTGATTTTCGTTCATCCAAATCACTACTCCAGTCTGCGTCTGTATACCCATTGAGTGTCACATTGTTTCCTTGATAGCAAAGATGATAGTCTGCAGTCCCTTTTAGATATCTGAAAATCCTTTTCACTGTCATCCAATGTCTTCTCCCAGGATTAGACTGATACCTGCTGACTAGACCAATAACATAACAAATGTCTGGTCGTGTGCACAACATTACATACATCAGACTACCAATAGCATAGGCATATGGTATTTGGACATTTCATCTTTTTTCTTTTGAGTCTTAGGACACATATCTAGGCTCAAAGATTCACCTTTCATAACAGGAGTATCTAGTGGTTTGTAGTCTTTCATTTTGAATCGTTCCAAAAGTTTCTTGATGTAAGTTTCTTGGGATAAACCCAATAACCTTTTCAAGCGATCCCTTTGAATCTTGACACCAAGAATATATTCTGCTTCACCCATGTCTTTCATCTTAAAATTTGAAGACAACCATCTCTGGATAGTTTCAAGATACTCTTTCTTATTTCCAGCTAATAGTATGTCATCTACATATAAAGATAGAATCACAAAATTGTTCTTAGAACGTTTAACATACACACAATGGTCTTCGTTTATCATAACAAAATTATATGAGATTACCGTCGAGTGAAATCTCAAATGCCACTATCTCGAGGATTGCTTTAGTCCATAAATCGACTTTTTCAACTTACAAACTTTGTCCTCTTAACCTTGAAGAACAAATCCTACAGGCTGATGCATGTAGATTTCATCTTCTAATTCTCCATTGAGAAAAGCAGTTTGAACGTCCATCTGATGCAATTCTAAATCCATACTTGCTACTATAGCGCTACTATAGCTAGGAGTAAATGAATCGAGGCAAATCTCACTACAGGCGAAAAAGTTTCTTCATAGTCTATACCCTCTTGTTGAGTATATCCTTTTGCCACTAAGCGAGCTTTAAACCTTTCTATTGAGCCATCAGCTTTTCTTTTAATCTTAAGAATCCATTTATTTCCGATTGCTTTGCATCCTTTATGATGTCAACAAGTTCCCAAACTTGATTTGATTTCATAAACTCCATTTCCACTTCCATTGCTTTCTTCCATTTTTCTTTTGCTGGACAAGTTAGAGCTTCTGTAGGACCCTCTGTAGATAAATTGTCCTCGTTAAGAATGGTTTGATCCTCAACTGGAACAAATCTATCAAGGTCCATATTTTTAGGTATACCACACAAACTTGGATCAGATAGGATTTGGTTTTCCACAGTCTCAAAAATTGAGTCGTCTCTATTAATTTCACCCTTATTAGGAAATTTATTTTCCAGAAAATGTGCATTTCGTGATTCTATTTCTATAATATTCCCATCTTGATCTCCTATGAAAACGTAACCCTTAGAGTTCTTGCAGTATCTAATGAAGATACATTTCTTTCCTCTGGGACCTAGCTTTCCATAATGACTCGTAGAGTCATGTATGTAAGTTGCACACCCCCATGCTCTAAGGTTACTTAGGTCAGATTTTCTACCAGTCCATAATTCATAAGGAGTTGAAACGACTGATTTAGTAGGCATACGATTAAGCACATAAGCAGTTGTAAGTAACGCATCTGCCCAAAAAGAGATAGGTAAAGTTGCTTGTGCCATCATGGACCTCACCATTTCTAACAATGTTCTATTTCTTCTCTCAACCACACCATTTTGTTGAGGTGTGTAAGGAATAGTCAATTGTCGAATAATTCCTTTTTCATTACATAATTCTTTGAATTGATCAGGAAGATATTAACGTCCCCTATCAGTTCTTAAAACTTTGATAGTTTTGTCCTTTTGATTTTCAACTTCATTTAGAAAACGTCTAAGATAATCCAATGCTTCAGATTTGTGAGAAATCAAATAGACATAACCAAAATGTGAATAATCATCAATAAATGTAATGAAATAGTACGCTTCATGTCGGGCTCTTACATTAACAGGACCACAAATATCAGAATGAACTATTTGCAATGAAAGTTTGGATCTTATGGCTTTGTCAAATGGTTTTTGAGTCATTTTTCCAGCAAGACAGTGTTCACACTTAGATAACTCAACTTTTGAAGTAAGGTTCAATAACCTTTCTTTTATAAGACGGTTCATCCTATCTTGCCCAATATGACTCAATCTAGCATGCCAAATGTCTACATTTAAATAACCTATACTAGAGGAACATGCATTTAGCGAATATGAATAATCATCATAATACCTAAAAAATGTTCGATTACAATTTAAAATCATAAAACCATCATACATGGATCCATTAAAATATCACACATTATCTTTGCTAATAAAACCCGAGTCTTTAGTAAACAATACTTCAAATCCTAATTTAAGTAAAACTGAAACAGATATCAGATTTTGCGTGATATCAGGAGCAAATAGTACATCATGTAGAATAAAAGTTTGACCGTTGTCAAGGTCAAGTTTGTAAGTTCCCAGTCCTTTGACTTCAACACGAGCATTATTTCCTACATATATCTATCTTGTCCCCTGTGGAACATGACAAAAATCAACAAACGCTCCCGTATCTCTTGTTACATAGTCAGTTGCCCCTGAGTCTATAATCCACAAATGAAAAAATTCAGCTAATAAGACAGTACTAGAGACATTTATGAAACTTGAAATGGAATTGGATGGATCTACCTTGTCCCTCTTGGGCTCAGGGCATTCCCTAGCAAAATGACCTAGCTGGTGACAATTATAGCAAGTTATTTTACTCTTATCCCTCTTTTCTTTTGCACACGCTTCTTCTTTCCCTTCTTCTCATCAGTTTTATTTTGAGCATTGTTCACTGGTTTATCATTGTTAGATCATTTACCCTTCTTCCCTTTCTTACAGTTTCTCTTTCTCTTGAAGCACGAAGCTTCTTTGGAACTAGAACCAGCATAGAAGGCAGCAGAAGAGGATTTAATAGCTCCTAGCCTTTCATCTTCCAGCTCCACATGTCGAGCTGCATCACCAAAAGTTCTAATACTTTCATTGTGGGTCAAATTGACCTTAAGATGTTCCCATTGATCTGACAGCGAGCGTATTAGGGCTTGGATATGTTGTTCATCAGAAAGAGCGTGTCCAGCAGTTTTAAGTTCAAGGATCTTGTTCGACATTTCCCTAAGGTGTTGTCGTATGTTATGATCTGGCTTTTTCTTATAAGTGTTGAACTTTATGGTCAACTGTCTTAGTTTGGTAATAGACGTTCCACCATATTTCTCGCCCAGATAAACCCAGATATCATGCGCAGATTTGTGTTGTTCACACTCATGGATCATTTCATCGATCACCGAACTAACTAGGATACCGTGTGCAGTGGAGTTCTTTTTCTTCCACGCAAGGTAAGCCTCTTCATCTCTCCTTCCTTGATTACCAGTCCCAACTCCCAAATCTTCCATGAATTTATTTATAGCATCCAGTGTATCTTCATCATCCAAGACGTACCATATTTTATGACGCCAGGTATCATAATTGTCCTCATTGAGTTTTTCTCCTTTGTTAAGCTCAACTACTATTGATTTTGAAGCCATTGTCTTCTATGAAAAAAGTGATTCATTAATGTTAATGGTGTTTTATGTAAAATCTTATGTTGAGCTAAACAAAACATCTTAAAATCGACACAAGATTTGATGTCGAAAAATAACTTAAAGTTACTAATCTTCGATCTAATCATGCATCTCATAAATAGATTTTTGTTTCAAAACATAAAACATCAAATAAGTTCATGTATTTCATACTAGAAATAAAACAAACGAACTACCACAGTATGATCAGCTAAATCATGAAAATTTATCAAGCTAAAAAAAAATAAAACACAACCTAAATGAACTACAACATTAGTGTATCAATCTGGAAAAATAAGACATCTACGCACAGAGTGAGCCAATTTTTCATTAGACTTTTCAATTCTAGCTCTATCAAGTCCTCTAGTCGCCGCACTATAGATTGTTTTTACCATAGGATCTAAGAGTGGATTCTTTATACGACCATTCCTAGGCCCTTTCAAACTCATAAGATCAGATCGACGAATTCCACCCATCCCCGAGCATACAGTTCTAAGTGCCTGACTACCGTCATTCTCAATGGAAGCTAGTGCAATAGCCTCCATCACATCCCGACCATTTGACCTTTGTCTTTGGGATCTATATTCATCCCAAAAAGTCTTGCGTAAATAGTGCGGGAGTGTCCTAACCCAAGTGGTAGGAGCATATATATCCCTCATCAAATGGCTGGAGAGGAGACAGTTGTTAATCAGAAACACCAACTGGTTGAACAATTCTAGCAACTCAACAAAATGGTCTCTAAGGTTGTGGGAAGACTTCATCTTGTAGTGCATGAAGTTATGAAGCACTTCAAAATTAGTCCTCATGTCACGAGTGGAAACTATTCTGATATACATACCTGAAAATGAGCAGCCAAATATAGACCAACAATCAGTAAATAAAAACCTTAACACACGAGTTTCCTCAAAATAGGCATATTCACAAGTGTAATAAAGTTATATATTTCTTTGGCTCCCAGTTTCTTAGATAATCGTAATCACTCAACAATTGCCAAACACATGTAAACATAAATTTCTAATAAAAAAATGAATCTGAAGTTCTAAAACAAGCAATTATAGTACGAAAAACAGCTCAAAATAGCTCAAAAAACAACAAAACACACGGAACAGTCCAGAAAATATAGTAGCACACGAAGAATGTGGTGGAAAACGGTTCGACGTGCCCCCAGGAGATGGCAGGCGGCTACCACGCGCTGCCTGCAGTCCGCGCGTGAAAAGTATGCTTTGCACCGGAGCTATGGTCAGCCTGCGCATGGGCGTCATGCACCACCGCTGGTCCCCGACACGTGGCTGTCACGTGCCACCGTTGGTCGCCGGCCGATCAACATCGAAAGCAGGGTTTGACTGAAAATAACTTTCAGAAATTATTTTTTGGTCCCTCCAAAATGTTGAATTTTCAAAAACTAGCACCTATATTTTCTGAAATTTTTCAAAAATACCCCCAGATTCGAAAAAACTTCAAAAATTCGTATCTCACAAAATACAAAGCCAAAAATTGTGAAAAAATATCACCGTGATCCTGGTGACGATGACTTTCATTTCATATTAAAAAATCATGATTTTAGGTAGTTTTTAAATAAACCCAGAAAATGGAAAAAACTTACGGGACACCAAACAACCATGATTTAATGGAATCAAACAATCTACAATGCTTTCTGGACATACAAGGACCAAAATCCATTCACTGAAGCAACCAATTGGAAAAAAGAAAATAATGGAAAAATCACGTTAGCAGTACATGTAATATGAGAGGAAGATCCATAAAATACAATCTATCACATATGGATTTAATACATGTCATTGTACCAATACAAAAAAAATACTAACATGCCTGATATAAAAAAATGTGCATTACAGTAATTTCAACAATTAACATATGATTTTTAAAAAACCAAAAGATGCTTCAGTGGACAGTGAGATACCAATTATATGGGCTCTGATACCATATGTTGGATCCAAGTGACATTCTAACATATAAAGTAAGAACGCCAACCTTTGATCTGCACAGCGGAATGAATTGGAATAAATTGACCCGATTGCTATCCTTGTCCGCCCACGTACTTGTTAAGGTTCTACTAGAAAGTATTGTTGGTCCCGAAACGAGTATAAATCAGTGTATGGGGGGGAATACCCTGATGTCAGATTTTCCCGAAATCTCAGGAAAATTCTCTTTCAGACTTAGTCAGGAAGCTCCTAAACTGTTCAGTCTACTGATGGTCCTCAGGGGCAGCAGGGACGGATCAGTGAAGAACCAAATAGGCTAAGTCAGAGTTGTGCTTTCAGAAGCTCAGTAGAGATAACAATCCTACTGACCGCTCGGAAGCTAGTCAGTTGGGCTACAATCTCAGTAAGCTCAGATTAGTGCGGAATGTGAGCCCTTAAGTGTTTACTCGTTTTAGTTCTGAAAACTTTATCAGTTTGCTTAGTGGAAACGTGGTTAAGGCTGGTGCACAGTTTACTGATCAAGATGATAAGTCAGTCCTTATGGTTTTATAAAACAATGCAAGGATGCTCAGTTTAATATGTATGACAATTATGATCCTGAACAAATAGTAAATCAGCACGCAAGGGTCTTTTTAACGTGGTTCAGAGATAACCAACTCCTACGTCACGACCTAATTGAACAGGAAGTTATCCTCAAAACCCTGAGGATAGGTACTTGGGTTTTACGTGCCAAGGGACACGAGTAGCCAACTTCTTCTCTTAGGAACTGACCCCTGGGTGATTTTACAAGTCCCAGTCCTTACAAACAAACCAACCAACTCACAAACTGAGAGGTTTGGTTTTACACGTTTTTCCAACTATTTTGTATTGATCCCTCTAACAAATCAAGGCTAAGGATGGGATCAATACTCTAAGCAAATAATACAGAGGAGATTCCTACAACAACACTAGGGAAATTTAAGTTTCAGAGTGTTGTTTCAAATCAACTTTGAGTGCTTGGAATCTTGAGAGTTTCTCTTGGAAATTTCCCGTTAGCCTTGAATGGGTGCAAGGCTCTCTGTATATATAGGGAGGTTTGAAATAGATTCATTGGAATTGATCCATTTCAAACCTTCCTATTTAGGGTAGGTGCAGAAGTTTGGTGTCCTTGTCTGACATGGACCATACCTAGTATGGCAAAGTTTCTGATCCTCCGCCTGCACCTCTGAGAAGCATTAAATGTGTTTCAGTCTCCGTACATACGTGTCGCCTTCTTACTGGTCGTTAGTCCAACGACTAGTTTGTCAACATTGACTTTACTAAACCTCGTACATTTATAACACTGAGTTTCTCGATCTTTACTCAGCATAAATGTTTGTCTTATGTTGGAGACTCTGACATTCTTTCTGCTTCATCAGACTTCCATTCGCACGTGTAACCTTTGGGTCTCAGGACTTACAAGTATCAGGTTAACTGATACTAGGCCCAAGTCAGGACTTATGAATATCAGAACGACATTCAGCCTGATCAAGGTTACTTGTGCCCTCACTGATAGAGACTTCCCTGAGCATGCTTAATTTTCTCAGCTCCATCAGGATCAGTGGTCTTTTTCAGGATGGCTCTACGCAGCTTCAGGACTCTTCCTAGGTTTTTCAGGTTTCAGCTTCAGGTTGACCATCTTCAGGATGTTCAACACCTTCAGGGTTGGACATGTCTTCAGACTTCAAACATCAGGAACGTCTTCCATCAGTCTTCACTCCTCAGTACGTTCCCCCTGAACTGAATACCTGTCAATAGAAAATCTATTCTAACCTATCTATCCTGAGCCTATCATCCTGATGAACTATACTTAGGCAAATTCGTCAAGGGGTTTTGGGATCTAATCAAAATAATTCCTGATTGTCCCAACAATTTCCCCCTTTTTGATGATGCCAAAGCCCTTAGAAAAATTCTATCATCTAAACAATTAACTGATATCAATCAGCATTTAGTTCAGGAACCTATATCAGGTCCTTACTTCTATAAGATGGAATCAGAAAAAGGGTTAGTACAGTTCTTGATAAAGAGCAGAAAAGTAAATCAAGAGTCAACGAGATGTTGTCTCAGGAATATAAATAGTTTCATTGATAAATATTCTAAGTACAGAGTATCCTGAAACTATTACAAAATAATATCCCTGACACACTGATCCTGACACTACTTCTTCAGTCTTTATCATCCCACCTGGCCAAAGAGATCCCATACTTCTTCAGGACTCTTAACTTGACAGAATGGTACTGATCAACATTCTTCAGAGCTCCAGTTCTTGATGCAATCATAGCAATCTCTTTTCTGATCAGTTCCGTGTTCAGGTGGTTGTTGATGCCGAGGGTTGGAGGTGGGTAAGTGATGTGCTCTGGTGCCCTGATCTGAACTCCTGCTCTGTCAGCATGATGGACAATGTTTCCCCAGAGTTCGTTATGATGCAGGTACATCCACTCAGCAAATAAGGTGTTCTTGTCTTTGCCTTCAGATGTCTTCAGCCAATTCCTAACCACGTAGTACAAATCCACAAACTCCTTCTTGATCGGGACCCAGGCCTCGTTCATTTCAGGAGGCACGAAATTGTCCACGTACTCGAACACAATAGGATTGGCATCCTGAGCACTCACCTTTTTCTTAGTCACAGCAACTGGCTTCTTTTCCTTGGCATCGGGGTCAGGCTTCTTGGGATCAGTCTTCTCCTTCAGTACTGCCATCTGACCCTTCAGCTTCTCAGTCTGAGTAGCCTGACTCTTGACCTGCATTACGGTCTCCAGAGTTAGTTGCTTTGACTTCTTCCTTCCCTCGACAATGGGATCACCAGGGTAAAGTTGCTCCTCACACTCCTTCATCAGCTCATCAATGGAAACATCAGCTTTCCTCTTCTGAGCAGTAGACTTTGGATTTTTCAGAGCGGCGGCTTTCTTCCCTTCCCCCTTTTTGGCAGCATCAAAAGGGTCCTTGTCCTCCTCGACCTGTTTTTGAATATCTTTAATCAGGATCCCTTGAGATGCCTGCTGATCGGAAACCACCTCAAATGCCTTAGCCAATTTGGCATTGTCTTCAGCTCAGAGCAAACTTTCAGTGAGATGATCGTCAAACTCCTTCCGCATTGCAATCACTTCCACCTTCCGTGCGAGACTCTCAGTGAGCATTGTGTCCAGTGACTTGTGCAATGCATCCTCAGAAGCCTTCTGACTATCCTTCCACTTAGTCAAGAGTTGATCATCTCCTTTCTTGGCCTCTTCCTGAGCCACTGTCATGATCTGGGCCTCCTGCCCCTTCAGTGCCTCCCCAATTAGTGCATTGATCCTGTCATCTAGGCCACTGAGAGAGGAGTCTATCACAGTTTGAACTTGATCAAAAGTGACTCCAGGTGATCGTTGTTGTTCAAGGCTCAAGAATCAATCAACTGATTCCTTCATTGCCTTGCCCAACTCAGCAGTGAGTCTTTTGATTTTCTCGCTCTGCCGATCGAGCTTCCCAAGGATAGTCCTCCCCATCAGTGACACTCCCACTGCAATGGTTCGGGTTTTCCTTTTCTTGCCTGGCTTTGGCTTCGTGGTAACCTTCTTCGGGACCTCTCCCGAGGTCGCACCTTTCCCAACTGCTGGCATAAGTGCCATAGAAGGGTTGGGCAGTGGGTTCTGAGGATCGTTTGCCCTGACGATCCGGATGAAGTCTTCCTTGTTCAAGACTTGGGCATAAGTGGAAGCCCAAATCTATCTAGAATCTTTTGCTCCTCATCCTTGATATTCTCTTCACCAATGTCCCAAATCAGGGCAGCAACTTCAGTTATGTTGGTCTTCCTCATCATTACCAATACCCTGGGACGGATCACTTCCTCGCCATAAGTCTCCTCTATATCAGGAAAAATCTGATTTACAAATCTGATGGCTTGACACCTGGCGTCCATCTCAAATGGGGTTAACTTGGGTTGCGCCGATTCCTCCTCCTGAGTGTGTTCCTCAGCCTCCTCCGGAAGATCAGATCCGGACTCAGCGTCATTGGAGACGGTCCACTTCCGGCCACGGTTGCCTTCCAGATCCTCATCATGGAGCTCTTTCTCCTGAGCCTCCATCACCACATCCTTCGTCTGATGCTCTCCATTGCCAGCATCAGAACTGCCCTGCTCCTCACCTTCACCTTCCTTCACTTCCTCTCCACCTTGCTCCTCCTAAGCACCCGACGGTTCATCCTGAACCTCTTCTCCTAGTACCTCGACTACCTTCATAACGGGATCTTCCTGAATAGGCTCCTGAGCAGATGGAGCCAGTTCCCCCTCTGTCCGAGCCACCTCCTCCTGAAGTGCTTGCTCAGTTCCTTAAGCCGCAGCTGCTTCAGTATCGGGTGGTGAGATTTCAGTGGGTGCTACTGCAGAGATGGGCTCAGCAGCAAGAATGGCAGTTGAATCAGATCGCAGATCAGGGTGATCTGACTCAGTGTCAGAGTCACGGAGCATTATCTTTTTCTCCCTGATCACAATGCCTTTGACTTTAACACATTTTGGTCCGGATTTGACTGGCTCCTCCTGAGCCTTCGAGCTTGCCGCCTTCCCTTTACCCTTTCCTCTTGTCACCTTCTTGACCTTAGTGTCAAGCATCCTTTTCACGGTGTCAGCAAAGTTCTTGAAAAGGATATTCTTGTCCTTAAAGTCCTCACAACTCTCCTTATCAACATCCCCAAGCAAGCCTTCAAGCATCACTGACATTCTTGAGCCAAAATGAGAATTCTTGTCCAGCACGATCCTGTCCCCATCCAACCTGACCTTTTTAGACTCCTGGATGAGTTTCTGAAGGAAAAACTCCTCCCAGTCGATCAGAGCATTGTCCACCACAGCAGCCAAGCCCCTGATCTTGGGCTGACTGATCTACTCCATTCTGCCCATGAAGCCCATAATACTCTGAACAACCACTTCGAACAGGAGCTTGTATTCAGGCTTGAGTAGCTTCTTGTTCATCGTGTTGTAAATCTCAGTGGGAACGATCAGATACTCGTTCATACACTTCTGCTCTTCACCAGCTCTATAGATAGTCAGGTCTGCCAACTGCTTCTCCTCAGTCGAATGAGGAAGGTTGTAAGTCCTTCTGATGAGATCTCGGAGTTGGATCCTCTCATTGAAATGTTGAACAACCTTCTAACCCTTCTTCTCTACGGACCTTCAAAGTGGAATCACTGATTCCCACTCGTCGTTATCATTCATCTTCAGGTTTGCATAGAAAGCAATGATTTGGTGAGGGCAGATCTTGGTTGGCTTCCTGGTGACGAAGTTCAGGAGCCCAGCCTGATCGATGGCTCCATGGACTTGAGCAAGCTCCTTAATGGTGGATCGATGCGAGAAATCCACTAGCCACTCGTAGGATACCTTTGACTCTACTTCAGAAATGGCATTGTGAATCTCTTTGTATCTTCAAGTGATTGAGCTGCAGAAGAAGCCATTGACACAAGGAAACGAGAGAGATAGATTGCAGATAGTTTGGGTTTGGAAAATATGGGTGCGTAAATTATGAAACGTGCACAATATTTCCTTTTATACCCAAAGATTCAGTTTAAATGAACGGTTTTGATGGAAAGCCTTTTGGAATTCAACGGATTAGATGAAGGGGTACATCCGGAATAAAAACTTTACCAAATTTAGTTTTCAAAGCCAATTAATTCAAATTTTATGGAAAACTGTTCCCGCCCACACTTGCATGTAATGCGTGTCAGAGGAATGTTTGAAATAAATACGCATTTTGTATTTAATAAAAACCGAATAATAAATGAATGGTTGGGATGCATTTTAAAATCCTGTGATTGATGTGGTGTCAGACATGATCAGAGATGATGCAACAAGTCACAATTAAAGTAAAGGTTCAATAATACATACCAGTCAGTCAGATATAGAAACCTGACTGATACCTCTGAGACCGATCAGGGTGACAAGCCCTGAGATCTGTGTCCTGAACCTAAACTATCATGATCATGAAAATCCTCAAACTGATGTCTGTTTCCCCTGGAAGCCATCCATCTGTCAGCACCCTGATCCTAAGTTAGTCATCCCTCCTGACCACCTTGTTCAATCCTGAACTGAGATTCAAACTGAATCTTTTAAGCCTGGGTCAAGAAGTTCTAACTCTACTGACAGCTCAACAAACCTGGTTTCAGGCAAAGCCTTAGTCAGGATGTCAGCTCTCTGCTTGTCAGTAGGGATCCTCTCCATCCTGATGTCCTTCTTCTCCACATGATCTCTGATAAAGTGATGCCTGATATCTACATGCTTACACCTTGTGTGTAAGACTGGGTTTTGGGATATGGCTATGGCACTATTGTTGTCACAATAAATTGGGACATCATTGGCCTCTATTTGGTAGTCTCTCAGTTGTTGCTTCAGCCAAAGGATCTGGGAACAACAGCTGTCTGCCGCCATATACTCAGCCTCAGTAGTAGATGTTGCAACACTTGTTTGTTTCTTTGAAAACCAAGAGATCGGCTTGCTCCCTAGAAACTGACATGTACCTGTGGTTGATTTCCTATCAATCCGACAGCCTCCATAATCAGCATCAGAATACCCTGTCAGTTCTAGGTTGTCATCTGAGGGATACCAAAGTCCTAAATTGACAGTACCTCTAAGGTATTTCAGTATCTTTTTGGCACTCTCAAGATGACTCTTCCTCGGATCAGACTGATACCTTGCACAAACTCCGACTGCATAAGTGATGTCAGGACGACTAGCAGTCAGGTACAATAAAGATCCAAGCAGTACCCTATATTCAGTCTGATTCACTGAGGTCCCCTTCTTGTCAGGATCCAGCTTCTCATTTATGTTCATGGGAATACGTGAGACTTTGCTGGACTGAACTCCAAACTTCTGAATCAAGTCCCTAGCATACTTGGACTGATTTATGAAAATTCTGGAGTCAGTTTGCCTAACCTGGAGACCTAGAAAGAAGTTCATCTCTCCCATCATTGACATCTCAAATTTTCCAGTCATCAGCTTAGAGAATTTCTCACAAAGCTTCAGGTTGGAAGATCCAAATATTATGTCATCCACATAAATCTGAACCAAGAGTATGTCTTCCCCTTCGGTAATCCTGAAGAGGGTCCTGTCCACTGATCCTTTTATGAATTCGTGGTCTATCAGGAACTGGGAGAGTGTATCATACCAAGCCCTGGGGGCTTGCTTCAGGCCATAAAGAGCTTTCTTCAGGTGATAGACCTTATCACCAACTTCGAACCCTGGAGGTTGTTCGACATAAACCTCCTCGTTCAGTACATCATTAAGAAAAGCACTCTTCACATCCATCTGATACACTTTGAACTTCTTGAATGTTGCATATGCCAGAAACAACCTGATTACTTCCAACCTCGAAACTGGGGCAAAGGTCTCATCATAGTCGATCCCTTCGGCCTGAGAGTAACCCTTGGCCACCAGTCTGGCCTTGTTCCTGACAACAACATTCTTCTCATCCCTCTTATTCTTGAAGACCCACTTGGTGCCAATAACATGTTGACGCCTAGGTCTTTCAACTAACTCCCAAACCTGATTCCGCTCAAACTGATTGAGCTCATCCTGCATGGCTAGGATCTAGTTGGGGTCAGCAAGACCTTCTTCAATGTTCTTAGGCTGCTGATCACTCAAGAAGCAACAGAATAAAGCGCTCTCACCAACCTCATTAACATCACCAATGATGTCAGCCAATGAGTGATCATCTAGCCACCGCCTCCTGCTGACGGCTGCGCTGGGAGCTGCTGATGTTTCTTCACCTGAACCTAAAATGTTAATTTCAGCAATAATAGGCAAAGAACCGGAATGAACAAGAACAGGGGACACTGAGCCATTCCCAGAGGGTTGTCCAATATCAGGGACATTGGTTCCCCCTACTGAGTTGGACTCAGTAACTGTCTCAGGTGCAGAAGCATCATCACCGACAGTACGTACCTCAGGTTGAGTCTGTCCCTCCGTCTGAGACTCAACATTCTCCGAGGCTGGGGCTTGCTGAGGGTTGGCCTGAGGTCCATCCTGATCATCATTATCATCATCATCCCATCCCTTGGGAGCACTGACAAGTTTGATCTTGAATTCAGGATTCTTCAGGCTCAGTCTCGTCACCCTCTTGGTAACCCCCTCAGTGTCAGAACTCAGAACCTGTTTTCTACGCACTGATGCAATCTCATCAAACACAACATGAGGTGTTTCCTCCACACAAAGAGTCCGACAGTTATACACCCTGAAAGCTTTACTGACTGAGGAGTATCCTAAGAACACTCCCTCATCAGATTTGCTATCAAAGGCTTTCAGCTAGTCTTTCCCATTGTTCAGGATGAAACACTTATACCCAAAGATATGGAAATAGGAGATACGAGGCTTCCTTTTGTTCCAAGTCTCATAAGGTGTCTGAGCATGTTGTTTGTTCAGCATAGATCGGTTCTGAGTGTAGCAAGCAGTGTTGATTGCTTCAGCCCAGTACTTCTTGGGCAGTCCTGACTCAGTCAACATAGTCCTGGCAGCTTCCTTCAGGGTCCGGTTCCTTCTTTTAGCTACCCCATTCTTCTGAGGGGTCCTGGCTGTAGAAGTCGCATGAGCAATACCATGGTTAGTACAAAAGTCAGTTATAATAGAGTTGATAAACTCTGTTCCTCGATCTGATCGGATCCTGACTATGCTCTGACCCTGTTCAGTACTTAATTGCTTGAGTAACTCCGGAAGCTTGACCTGAGTCTCCTTCTTGTTCAGCAAGAAAATAACCCATGTGTACCTGGAATAATCATCAACAACAACAAGGGTATATTTCCTACCATTCATGCTGACAGGAGTAATCGGACCGAAGAGATCCATGTGCAGGAGCTGAAGCACTCTGTCAGTTGAGAAGGCTTCTTTCTCCTTGAATGAAGCTTTTGTTTGCTTGCCTTCCTGACATGCTCCGCACACGTGGTCTTTGCTAAAAACTTCATTAGGTAGACCCTCTATAAGAGAAAGTCGAGAGATTTTGTTAATAATCTTGAAGTTTAAGTGACTCAGGCGTTTATGCCAGAGCCAACTGAGCTCAGAAGAGCTCTTAGCGACCAAACAAGTTTCAGGAGAGCTGCTCTTGAAGTCAGCAAAATATACGTTGCCTCTCCTGACACATGTAATCAGAACCTGCAGTGTAGATTTGTCTTTCACAAGACACATGTTAGATGTAAATTCTACACTATATCCTCGGTCACAAAACTGACTGACCGAGAGCAAGTTATGTCTCAGTCCCACAACATATGATACATTCATTACACGGACAGAGACAATAACAAGGGTTCCGAATCCTCTGGTGAAACCCTTAGAGTTATCACCAAAGGTTACCTGCGGGCCATCCTGAGCTACATAGTCCTGAAAGAGATCACGAGAACCGGTCATGTGCCTGGAACACGCTGAGTCCAAGTACCAATCCAGCTTCTGATCCTCCATTTTCTTCTTGTAGCTCGCAGCGACTTGAAAAGAATCAGGCCTCAGGTACCCATCTCGTATTGGGTCCTACAGTGTCAGCCATACCCTTCGGGATCCAGATTTGTTTAACAACTCTGATAGCATCAGAAATGTAAACATGTCTTCCTGAAACATCAACATACATCGTTCACTTCTTTCTTTGTGCCTGGGAAGTTGATGGTGTATGAGTGTCAGCCTGAGTCTCAGGAGCCCTGGATTGATTCCTGGGGGCGGGCCTCCTGTTCTTCCTTGGCCTGGGTGCATTGGGCTGAAGTCTGTCCTGGGAAGGAGCAGCTCGAGCCTGACCTCTAGGCACTTGAGGTCTGGCCTGAGTATTTCTGGAGTCAGGTCTCTGTTGCCTTTCAGGGGCCATTCGGTTTGCCCTTCTCCCCTGAGTATTGGAACGCACCTAATGGGCCCCGTGCCCTGCCTGAGGTGTCCGGACCTCAGTATTCCTCAGCCTTGCCTGAGGCCTTCCCTGACCAGAGTTCCTTCTACCCAGAGCATTCTGAGGCCGAGCCTGAGACGTGCTCGGAGTATAATTCTATCCAGCCTGAAAATTACTTGGCTTAGCCTTGGAGTTCCCTTGATCCTTCTTCCTCGACTTAAGATGAGGAGCCTGGGCCTTTCCCTTAGGTTTTGGCCTAGATTCCTCAGTCCTTTGCCTGACAGGTTCAGGCACTTTCTCCTTCCCTTTGCCTTTATCCTGACGAGCAACACTTGGGCTCTTGTCGTCAGTTAGAGCAGGGACAAACTTCTTCTGAGAGTTGCTCCCTGAAGCACCTCTCCTTTTCTTGCCCTTTGGGTCTTTTGAGGCATCATAGCCAAACCCAGCTTTAGCACCATCTGTCAGCTGAGAGAAACTTGTTAACTCATCAACCACTTGGGTAGACGTGTGTAACTTCTTCACCTTATCCTCAAGGTGCCCATTTGTTTCTTTCAAGGCCTCAATTTCAGTGGTGTATTGAAACACCAACTCTTCATGAGCTTTCTCTTTTGAGATCAGCTCAAGATCCCAAGCAGTTTGCTCAGCACAAAGGCGAGCTTGCCACTCAGTTTCAAACATCACTGTCAGAGCGATTCACTCAATCATCAGTTGTTCCTGAGCGAGGAACAGATCAGTGTCACGAGTCTCAATCAGTGAGCTGATTACTCCTTTCAGTCTTTCCACCTTCAGTGGAGCTTCATCATGCTTGTTCCGAGCATGAAGCAGCTCTTCCTGAAGATGTACTAATCTGATGGCTTCCTCAGTATCTCTCACTCTGAGAGACTCAGTTAACCAATCATTTTCCCTACTCAGCTGTGCATTCACATCCACTGTGTGAGTATGAGTCTCCTGCAGCCTTGAGAAGTCAACCATCAATTGCTCTAGAGCAAGCTGAAGGTCGAGTTCTCCTGCTGCGTCTGAGCTAAGTTCAGGTGCGTGATCAGGAGAAGAGGTAGAAGAACATACCTCATCATCTGCCATCAGGCAGAGGTCATCATACTCCTCATCGGAGAAGAGTTCAGGGGACTGGCGTCCTGGGCCATCTGAATCTGAGGAATCTTCAGCAAGCATAGCTCTCCGGTCTGATGCCCTGAGCTCTCTCTTGGCTCTCCGATCTTCTTGCTCACGAGCACTGAGCTCCGGACAATCACACTGATAATGTCCGGCTCCCTGATGATCGTTCAGGTTTGGAGCTGGATCTTCTGGGCTCAGCGTCGTCTCTTCTCTTCTCATCTCTACACCGCTCAGGCTCATCACGATCTCTCCTGGAATCAGAACCCCTCTTCTCTTCCCTCAGGGGGCTCGATCTCCTGGGGCTGGAATACCTGCGATCACGACTGTCAGTATAAAATTTCTCATACCTACCGAAATGAGAGTTAAGCTTCTCGAATCGTCGTGCTATCAGGCTGTATTCCAAGGCCAGCTCATCCTTGTTCATGTCCTTCAGAGACTTAGAGCCAGATCCAGCCTCAGGCTCAGGAGTAGCTTTAAGAGCCACGCTCTTCTCCCTTTCAGGAGTCTTCTCCTCACTGACTTCCTCACTGACAACACCCTTCTTCTTCCTCTTATCGAGGTCGAATTCCAGAGCCTTAAGCTCTGAGAATAGGTGAGAGTGAGTAATATTGGTGAGATCCTGAGTGTTCTTCAACAAGATCACTCATGTGTCCCATCTTTCAGGGAGACAGTTCAGGATTTTAGAAGACACCTCCCTCTTGGGAAACTCCTTCCCAAGGGTTGCTAGCTCGTTCATCATCTTAATGAATCGAGCTTCCATCTGATCGATGGACTCTCCCTCTAACATCCGGAAGGCCTCAAACTTCCTGATCGCAAGATCTCTCTTGTTCTCCTCGATCTTCTCTGATCCCTCACTCATCTCCCTCAAAGCATCCCAGATCTTCTCTTCTGTCCTCAGGTGAATGAGCCTGACCGAATTCTCGTAAAAAATGGTGTGGTGTATAATGTTCTTAGCAACATTATCCAGTCTGATTTGCTTAATCTGATCAGGATTAAGCGCAGACCTCTCCACTTCTTCATCTCCGGCGGCTGGAATAGGAACATTGCCAGCAATGGGCCAGGTTGTCTGAAGATTCCTCATGAATTTGATCAGACCTTGCTCAATCACCAATGGCATATGATCATGGATGGACTAGAGATGTGCGAGTACCCTAAATTTCCAATAGTCATAATTATCAATAGAGAATTCAGGAAGACTGCCTTCAAGGTGCTTAGAACCTGATGCCATGTATGCAAGTTTTCAGAAACAGATCTGTTCAATTGACCACCAAAAGTTTCTCCTCAGAAACTGTTGGTAAACAAAGTCAGGACTTATGAATATCAGAACGACATTCAACCTGATCAAGGTTACTTGTGCCCTCACTGATAGAGACTTCCCTGAGCATGCTTAATTTTCTCAGCTCCATCAGGATCAGTGGTCTTCTTCAGGATGACTCTACGCAACTTCAGGACTCTCCCTAGGTTTTTCAAGTTTCAGTTTCAGGTTGACCATCTTCAGGATGTTCAACACCTTCAGGGTTGGACATGTCTTCAGACTTCAAACATCAGGAACGTCTTCCATCAGTCTTCAATCCTCAGTACGTTCCCCCTGAACTGAATACCTGTGAATAGAAAATCTATTCTAACCTATCTTGTTGGGACAATCTGAGTATTTTGATTAGATCCCAAAACCCCTGATGAATCTGCCTAAGTATAGTTGTTCAGGATCAAATAGTTCAGGATAGTTAGGCTAGAAATTCAGTACAGGAGGAACTTGCTGAAGACTGAAGAATATTGGAGTCGACCCAAATTACTGAAGTCTGAAGTGTAATCCATCCTGAAGGAGTCAGTCAGTCTTGCTGTAGATTGCCTGGTCTGAAGCTGAAGATCGAAACCTGATGATCTGCCCTGAAGTCAATCCTGAATTACCATTGGCTAATGTTTCTACTGAGTACACTAAGCATACTCAGGACAGAACTTAGTCAGTGAAGAGTAAGTGTAACCTATCAGGCTGTGCTGAATGGACTTAAGACCTGACTTAGGCCTTGGTTCCGTTTATCTGAATCATGTAAGTCCAATGCAAAAAGGTTACACATACTGGGCTGAATAATCTATCAGGCTGTGCTGAATGCACATAAGACCTGACTCGGCAATTAGTTCAGATCCCCTGAACCATGTAAGTCCAAAGCAAAAAAGGTTATTTATGCTATGGGACAAGAGACAAAGAGAATGTCAGTAAGACTCCAATACGACAAACATTCAGACTGAGTTATTAACAAGAGACTCAGAGTATTGAATGTACGAGGAAGGACAAATATCTGAAAGTCAACTAGCCGTTAGAACGGAGAGCCAATGATCTTTCGACATGTATGTACGGAGTCTGCGTAGCATTTAATGTGACATTTAATGTGTCTCAGAGTTGCAGGCGATGGGACAAACTTGCCAGAATAAGCATGGCGATTAGGTCAAACAGTACTTCTAGCCTGCAACCACCCTAAAATAGGAAAGATTTGATTTGATCTCCTCCAACGGATCTATTTTGAATCTTGCCTATAAATATGGAGAGCCTTGCACCCATTCAAGGCTAACGGGAAATTTCCAAGAGAAAACTCTCAAGAATCCAAGCTCTCAAAGCATACTATAAGCAACACTCTGCAATTAAATTTCCCTAGTGTTGTAGTAGGATTCACTCTGTATTTGCTTAGATCGATAGCTCTAATATTTAGCATTGTCTTGTATTGCTAGAGCTATCTTAGTTGGAAACCAGAATACCAAACCACTCAGAGTGTGAGATTGGTTGGTTAGAAGGACTGGGACTTGTAAAACGCCCAGGGGTCAGTTCCTAAGAGAGGAAGTTGGCTATTCGTGTCCCTTGGCATGTAAAAACCAAGTACCTATCCTCAGGGTCTTGAGGATAGCTTCCTGTTAAATCAGGTCGTGGACGTAGGAGTTGGTTATCTCCGAACCACGTTAAAAAGTCCCCTGTGTGCTGATTTACTATTCTGTTCAGGATCATAACTGTCATCATAGTAAACTGAACATTCTGCATTGTTTTTATCTTCAGGACTGAATCAATCATCCTGAATCTTAATACTATGCACTCAGCCTTAACCACCAGTTTACTAAGCAAGTTCAGAGAAAATGTTTTCAGAAACTAAAACGAGTAGAATCTAAGGGCTCACGTTCTGCACGCACTCTAGCTCACTGAGATAGTAGTCCAACTGACCCGCTTCCTAGCAGTCAGTAGGTTTGTTATCTCTACTGAGCTTCCAAGCACTTTACTCACACTCAGTTTATCTGACTCGTTACTGAATTGTCCCTGCTGCCCCTGTGGACCTTCAGCATACTGAGTAATTCAGGAAATCCTGACTGAGAGTGTTAGAGCATTTTTCTGAGTCTTTCAGAAAAATCTGTCATCAGTGTATCCCCCCCATACACTGATTGTACTCGTTTCGGGACCAACAAGTGGTATCAGAGCAGTGGTTCAAAAGACCACTGACTTTGTTTACCAACAGTTTCTGAGGAGAAACTTTTGGTGGTCTACTGAATAGATCTCGTTTATAAAAACTGCATATCATGGCATCCGGTTCTAAACGCCTCGAGGGTAATCTTCCTGAATTCTCTATTGACAATTATGACTATTGGAAATTCAGGGTACTTGCACATCTCTACTCTATCCATGATTAGATGCCTCAGGTGATTGAGCATGGTCCGATCAGGTTTATGAGGAATCTTCAAACGACCTGGCCTGTTGCTGGCAATGTTCCTGTTCCAGCCACCGGAGATGAAGAAGTGGAGAGGTCCGCGCTTAATTCTGATCAAATTAAGCAAATCGGACTGGATAATGTTGCCAAGAACATTATACTCCACACCATTTCTTACGAGAATTCGGTCAGGCTCATGCATCTGAGAAAAGCAAAGGAGATCTGGGATGCTCTGAGGGAGATGAGTGAGGGATCAGAAAATATCAAGGAGAACAAGAGAGATCTTGTTATCACGAAGTTTGAGGCCTTCCGGATGTTAGAGGGAGAATCCATCGATCAGATGGAAGCTCGGTTCATTAAGATAATGAATGAGCTAGCAACCCTTGGGAAGGAGTTTCCCAAGAGGGAGGTATCTTCTAAAATCCTGAACTGTCTCCCTGAAAGATGGGACACAGGAGTGATCTTGCTGAAGAACACTCAGGATCTTACCAACATTACTCACTCTCACCTATTCTCAGAGGTAAAGGCTCTGGAATTCGACCTCGATAAGAGGAAGAAGAAGGGTGTTGTCAATGAGGAAGTTAGTGAGGAGAAGACTCCTGAAAAGGAAAAGAGCGTGGCTCTTAAAGCTACTCCTGAGCCTGAGGCTGGATCTGGTTCTAAGTCTGTGAAGGACATGAACAAGGATGAACTGGCCTTGGAATACAGCCTGATGGCGCGGCGTTTCGAGAAACTGAACTCTCGATTCGGAAGGTATAAGAAATTTTATACTGACAGCCGTGATCGCAGGTATTCCAGCCCCAGGAGATCAAGCCCCCGGAGAGAAGAGAGGAGGGGTTCTGATTCCAGGAGAAATCGTGATGAGCCTGAGCGGCACAGAGATGAGAAGAGGAGAGATAATGAGCCCAGAAGATCCAGCTCCAAACCTGAACGATCATCAGGGAGCAGGAGGGAGTCATCTGATAAAAGGTACACTGACAAGAAGTTTGCTTCTAATGTAGATCAGTGCTACTAATGTAAGAAAACCGGACACTATCAGTATGATTGTCCGGAGCTCAGTGCTCGTGAGCGAGAGGATCGGAGAGCCAAGAGAGAGCTCAGGGCGTCAGACCGGAGAGCATTGCTTGCTGAGGATTCCTCAGATTCAGATGGCCCAGGACGCCGGTCCCCTGAACTCTTCTCTGATGAGGAGTATGATGACCTCTGCCTGATGGCAGATGATGAGGTATGTTCTTCTGCCTCTTCTCCTGATCACGCACCTGAGCTTAGCTCAGACGCAGCAGGAGAACTCGACCTTCAGCTCGCCCTAGAGCAATTGATGGTTGAGTTCTCAAGGCTGCAGGAGACTCATACTCACACAGTGGATGTGAATGCACAACTGAGTGGGGAGAACGATCGGTTAACTGAGTCTCTCAGAGTAAGAGATACTGAGGAAGCCCTCAGATTAGTACATCTTCAGGAAGAGCTGCTTCATGCTCGGAACAAGCATGATGAAGCTCCACTGGAGGTAGAAAGACTGAAGGGTGTAATCAGCTCGCTGATTGAGACTCGTGATACTGATTTGTTCCTTGCTCAGGAACAACTGATGATTGAGCGAATTGCTCTAAGAGTAATGTTCGAAACTGAGTGGCAAGCTCGCCTTTGTGCTGAGCAAACTACTTGGGATCTTGAGCTGATCTCAGAAGAGAAAGCTCATGAAGAGTTGGTGCTTCAATACACCACTGAAATTGAGGCCCTGAAAGAAACAAATGGGCATCTTGAGGTTAAGCTGAAGAAGTCATACACATCTACCCAAGTGGTTGATGAATTAACAAGTTTCTCTCAGCTGACCGATGGTGCTAAAGCTGGGTTAGGCTATGATGCCTCAAAAGACCCAAAGGGCAATAAGAAGAGAGGTGCTTCAGAGAGCAACTCTCAGAAGAAGTTTGTCCCTGCCTTAACTGATGACAAGAGCTCAAGTGTTGCTCGTCAGGACAAAGGCAAAGGGAAGGAGAAAATGCCTGTTGAACCTGTCAGGCAAAGGACTGAGGAACCAAGGCCAAAACCTAAGGGAAAGGCCAAGGCTCCTCATCCTGAGTCAAGGAAGACTTATCGAGGTAACTCCAAGGCTCAGCCTAGGAATCCTCAAACTGGAAAGAATATTGCCCCTAGCACTTCTCAGGCTCAGCCCAAAAATGCTCAAGGTGGAAGGAACTCCAGTCAAAGGAGGCCTCAGGCAAGGCCAAGGACTACTGAGGTCCAGACTCCTCAGACAGGGCACAGAGCCCATCAGTAGCGTCCCAACCCTCAAAGGAGAAGGACTAACCAGGTGGCCTCTGAAAGGCAATGGAGACCTGACTCCGGTAATACTCAGGCCAGACCTCAAGTGCCAAGAGGTCAGGCCCCAGCTGCTCCTTCTCGGGAACAAACTCAGCCCAATGCACCCAGGCCAAGGAGGAACAGGAGGCCCACCCCCAGGAATCAATATAGGGCTCCTGAACCTCAGGCTGACACCCATACACCCTCAACTTCCCAGGCACAAAGGAAGAAGACTGTGTATGTTGATGTTTCAGGGAGACAGGTTTACACTTCTGATGCTATCAGAATTGTTAAACAAATCTGGATCCCGAAGGGTATGGCTGACTCAGTAGGACCCATACTAGATGGGTACCTGAGGCCTGATTCTTTTCAGGTCGCTGCGGGCTACAAGAAGAGAAAGGAGGATCTGATGAAGGACTGGTACTTGGACTCAGGATGTTCCAGGCACATGACCGGATTTCGTGATCTCCTTCAGGATTATGTAGCTCAAGAAGGCCCGTAGGTAACCTTTGGTGATAACTCTAAAGGTTTCACCAGAGGATTCGGAACCCTTGTTATTGGCTCTGTCCGTGTACTGAATGTATCATATGTTGAGGGACTAAGACATAACTTACTCTCGGTCAGTCAGTTTTGTGACCGAGGATATAGTGTAGAATTTACATCTAACATGTGTCTTGTAAAGGACAAATCTACACTACAGGTTCTGATTACAGGTGTCAGGAGGGGCAATGTATATTTTGCTGACTTCGAGAGCAGTCCTCCGGAAACTTATTTGGTCGCTAAGAGCTCCTCTGAGCTCAGTTGGCTCTGGCATAAACGCCTGAGTCACTTAAACTTCAAGATTATTAACAAAATTTCAAGACTTTCTCTTGTAGATGGTCTACCAAATGAATTTTTTAGCAAAGACCACGTGTGTGGAGCATGTCAGGAAGGCAAGCAAACTAAAGCCTCATTCAAAGAGAAAGAAGCCTTCTCAACTGACAGAGTGCTTCAGCTCCTGCACATGGATCTTTTTGGTCCAGTTACTCCTGTCAGCATAAATGGTAGGAAATATACCCTTGTGGTTGTTGATGATTATTCCAGGTACACATGAGTTATTTTCTTGCTGAACAAGAAGGAGACTCAGGTCAAGCTTCCAGAGTTACTCAAGCAATTGAGTACTGAACAGGGTCAGAGCATTGTCAGGATCCAATCAGATCGAGGAACAGAGTTTATTAACTCTATTATAACTTACTTTTGTACTAACCATGGTATAGCTCATGAGACTTCTGCAGCCAGTACCCCTCAGCAGAATGGGGTAGCTGAAAGAAGAAACCGGACCCTGAAGGAAGCTGCCAGGACCATGTTGGCTGAGTTAGGATTACCCAAGAAGTACTGGGCTGAAGCAATCAACACTGCTGGCTACACTCAGAATCGATCTATGCTGAACAAACAACATGCTCAGACACCTTATGAAACTTGGAACAAGAGGAAGCCTCGCATCTCTTATTTCCATATTTTTTGGTGTAAGTGTTTCATCCTGAACAATGGGAAAGACCAACTGAAAGCCTTTGATAGCAAATCTAATGAGGGAGTTTTCTCAGGATACTCCTCAGTCAGTAAAGCTTTCAGGGTATATAACTGTCGGACCCTTTGTGTGGATGAAACACCTCATGTTGTGTTTGATGAGACTACATCAGTGCACAGGAAACAGGTTCCGTGTCCTGACACTGAGGGGGTTACCAAGAGGATAACGAGACTGAGCCTGAAGAATCCTGAATTCAAGATCAAGCTTGTCAGTGCTCCCAAGGGATGGGATGATGATGATGATGATGATCAGGATGGACCTCAGGCCAACCCTCAGCAAGCCCCAGCCTCGGAGAATGTTGAGTCTCAGACTCAACCTGAGGTACGTACTGTCGGTGATGATGCTTCTGCACCTGAGACAATTACTGAGTTCAACACTGTAGGGGGAAACAATGTCCCTGATATTGGCCAACCCTCAGGAAATGACACAGTATCCCCTATTCTTGCTCGTTCATGTTCTTTGCCTATTATTGTCGAGACTAACGTTTCAGGATCAGGCGAGGGAACATCAGCAGCTCCCAGTGCTCCCGTCAGCAGGAGGCGGTGGCTAGATGATCACTCATTGGCTGATATCATTGGTGATATCAATGAGGGGGTCAGGACTAGGTTATCCTTTGGTGAGAGCGCTATGTTTTGTTGTTTCCTGAGTGATCAGGAACCTAAGAGCATAGAAGAAGCTCTTACAGATCCCAACTGGATCCTAGCCATGCAGGATGAGCTCAATCAGTTTGAGCGGAATCAGGTTTGGGAGTTAGTTGAGAGGCCTAGGCGTCAACATGTTACTGGCACCAAGTGGGTCTTTAAGAACAAGAGGGATGAGAAGAATGTTGTGGTCAGGAATAAGGTCAGACTGGTAGCAAAGGGTTACTCTCAGGCCGAAGGAATCGACTATGATGAGACCTTCGCTCCGGTCACAAGGTTGGAATCAATCAGGTTGTTTCTGGCATATGCAACATTCAAGAAATTCAAAGTGTATCAGATGGATGTAAAGAGTGTTTTTCTGAATGGTGTACTGAAAGAGGAGGTCTTTGTGGAACAACCTCCAGGTTTCGAAGTTGGAAATAAGGTATACCACCAGAAGAAGCTCTTTATGGCCTGAAGCAAGCTCCGAGAGCTTGGTATGATATATTATCCCAATTTCTGATACACCACGGGTTCGTGAAAGGAACAGTGGACAGGACCCTCTTCCGGATATCCAAAGGGGAGGACATTCTCTTGGTTCAGATTTATGTGGATGATATAATATTTGGATCTCCTAATCTGAAGCTTTGTGAGAAATTCTCCAAGCTGATGACTGGGAAATTTGAGATGTCAATGATGGGAAAAATGAATTTCTTTCTGGGTCTCCAAGTCAGGTAAACTAACTCTGGAATCTTCATAAATCAGTCCAAATATGCGAGGGATTTGATTCAGAAATTCGGAGTTCAGTCCAGCAAAGTCTCACGTATTCCCATGAACACAAATGAGAAGCTGGACCCTGACAAAGAAGGAGTCTCAGTAAATCAGACTAAATATAGGGCACTGATACGATCCTTATTGTATCTGACTGCTAGTCGTCCTGACATCACTTATGCAGTTGGAGTTTGTGCAAGGAATCAGTCTGATCCAAAAAAGAGTCATCTAGAGAGTGCCAAAAAGATACTGAAATACCTGAAGGGTACAGTCAACTTAGGACTCTGGTATCCCTCTGATGACAACCTAGAACTGAATGGTTATTCAGATGCAGATTATGGAGGCTGTAGACTTGATAGGAAATCAAATACAGGCACATGTCAGTTTCTAGGGAGTAAGCTGATCTCTTGGTTTTCTAAGAAGCAAACCAGTGTTGCAACGTCTACTACTGAGGCTGAGTATATGGCGGCAGGCAGTTGTTGTTCTCAGATCCTTTGGCTGAAACAGCAACTGAGAGACTACCAAGTTGAGGCCACTGAAGTCCCAATTTATTGTGACAATAATAGTGCCATTGCCATATCCCAAAACCCAGTCTTACACACAAGGTGTAAGCATGTAGACATCAGGCATGACTTTATAAGAGATCATGTTGAGCAGAAGGACATCAGGATGGAGAGAGTCCCTACTGATAGACAGAGAGCTGACATCCTGACTAAGGCTTTGCCTGAAACCAGGTTTGTTGAGCTATCAGTAGAGTTAGGACTCCTTGACCTAGGCTTAGGAGATTCAATCTGAATTTCTGATCAGAATGCACAAGGCCAGGGGGAATGACTAACTAGGACTCAGGTTGAAGGGATCTCAGAGAGAATATGAATGGTTGTAGGGGGAACATTCAGTTGAAAGGAATGATTAGTTTAGACTGACTAAGATTCAGGACACTGAATTCAGGGCTTGTCACCCTGATAGGTCACATGTGGTATCAGTCAGAATACAAATCTGACTGACCGGTATATTTCCTGATTTTTATCTAGTCATCTGATCTTGTTTGCATCATCCTTGATATTGTTTACCGTATTGTCAAATCAATTTATTTTGTCATTTAATCCCAGCCATTCATTTAATATTCGGTTATTATTTAATGCAATTTATTTGAATTAAATACGGACATGCTCTGATGCGTATTTAATGTACAATGGGCGGGAACAGTTTTCGATAAAGTTCTTGACCAATTACTTTTCAAAACCGAAGAGTCTTCATGCATCTTGCGTTTTAATCTTGACCATTGAATCTCATAAGTCACTATTTTCTGAGCCATCCGATTAAAACTGAATTTTCGTATAAATAAGGGAAGTTTGTGCTATTGCAACCTTTATGCACCTAAATCTTTTCTTGATATATTTCTCTCTGTGAACCGATCTTCTTCATTCTTCATATTATTTCTATGGCTTCTCCTTCGGTGGATTCATTCTTTGGGAACCTATTTCACCTAAGAAATGAAATACACTGGGAACCATTTGGAGATTTCACCTCCAATCATCCTGACATATTACCTGTAAAGGAGCTTTTCGAAAATGCAGGTCTTCTGCATTTTATCACTTCCAGACCCCAGAGACTCCATCCCAGACTTGTTGCTGCTTTCTATATCAAAATGGCGCAGAACAAGGACTCCCAGGAGTGGGAAACATGAATTCCCCTAACTTCATGTGTGAAGGGAAAGATGGTGAGGAAGAGATGACCAGGAGGTGGGTCACTCTCAACATCAGGCAGAAGATTAGAGAGGTTCTTAATCTTCCTCATTCTGGACGAAGCCCTGTTGATTATGGGTTTGGGACTGAGAAGGATTATCTCCAGTCCCTCTGCGATGGTGATGTGGTCCTGAAGTCAGGTCTGAACAAGTCAGTTCTGAGAACAGAGAATCGTCTCTTCTTCGATCTGACGAGTCAGGGAGTGATGGGGATTACTGGAGGACTAGAGCAGATCTCGCGGCCGAAATTATATACGATGATGGCAATCTCTGACGCCTCAGTTCATAACTTTAACTGGGAGGATTACTTCCTCCAATTGCTGGTAGCTGAGACCAACAAAATCAAATACTAGTCGGAGGGTCAGGCGACATTTGAGGCCAAAATGCACTTTGGCACCAAGATTTCTTTGATCTTGGAGACCCTGAATCTTGGTGATGTGGATCAAGCCCAATCACTCGAGATTCCAGCGAAAATAGATCTCTTCAGAGCTTACTCCGGTGATGCTGGCACCAAGAGAAGACCAAGGACTCAGAAGAAGAAGGCTCAGGCGAGCACGACTGGGAGAGTCAAGGCTCAGGCGGGCAAATCTTTAGAGTCCGACATTATGAAGCCAGCGGAGGACAAACCTAAGCCCTCAGGACCCAAACAACAAAAGCTGACATTCCTATATCCGGGTTCAGAGGAGCGAAAGATGAAGCTCGTGGAAGAGCAAGCTGCTGAAGAAATGATTCAGCATGCAACTCCGGAGAGGGAATCAGCTCAGGCTGCACTTGAAATCGCCCATATCTCTGCCATTCCGAATGTTGCACCCACTGATCCTAAACCACTGATTCTTGACATTGCTTCAACTTATCAGGGTATGGAGGCCCCCTCGGGTGAGAATCAGGGGGAACCTGCTCAGGAGAGAGGAATTCAAAAGGAGGTTTCTGAAGGAGTTCAGGCTGAAGCCCCATGGCCATTCCCTGCGCCTGATGAGAACACATTGCCAGATTTTGAAATAGTGGCAAGGGGAACGGCGGCGGAGATGGTGGAGAGAAGGTTCCCTGACCTCTCAGATGCTCAGAAGGAGGCTGTTGTGCAACTTCGCACCTATGCCATGATCAGGAGTGCCACCTGGCCTGAACTCAGTCAGCTCGGAGAGTCGAAAGGATGGGACAAAATGGCTGAATCAGAGGCTGCCCTCTTTGATCATTTTGACGTTAACTCTCTACATCACCTGATCAAGATGGTAGACTTTATCAGAACCGTCCGACGCATTTATCCTGAGCCCGAGCCTCAGAGAGTTGAGAAGGAGAAGGAAGTGGAGAAGGAGGTGATTGAGATTGTTGATGATGCTCAGCAAGGTGGTACTGAAGGGGTCAGTGCACCGGCCGATGAAGCGATTCTGGGACCCGGGATTGCGGAGGCTTCAGGAGAGGGTCCAACAGGTCTGGTCCGAGTCAGAGGAAAATGGATCACTCCCGAATCGCTATATGTTCAGAACTCCTCACGAGCCCTTGCCAATTTTCACAGAAGGGTAATCCTCATCGAGAGAAAAACAAGTAGGGTTGGTTCAAATTCTGAAGTGCTGAACAAGAAGATGAATAGGCTGAATCATGACCTGAATGAGATGGGAACTGATATGCATGCAGCCATTGACCTTCTTGGACAAGTCAGAACTCAACACTCAGTAGATCTCGATGTTTTCTCTGAGCAAGCAAAAGGGGCCATTCAAAGCTGCAATCAAATGGTCTCTGATGCGCAAACTCAGCAGGAGAACAAGCTTGCCACTTTTCTTGATCAACAACTGCCTGAAAGAATTGATCAACTGGTTGATGAAAAGTTGTCCTAGCTGAAGGCTGAACTGAAGGATGAGCTGCTGAGTGAGATGTCTGCACAGGAGAAAGTGGAAATTACATCTGCCCTGGACAACAGAATGATGAACTTCAAAGGTCGACTAAAGGCTGCACACAATACAGCCATTGATAAGCTCAGTGTCGGCCTAAGAGGGATGGCAGGGCAGATTGGGCAGCTGCAGGGCAAGCAGACTGAGATGGACAGTCAGTTCACTTTGTTGGCGGAGTCAGTAAACGAAGTTGTCAAGCGAATCAATGACGATGATGCCAAAAAGGGGGAAGAAGGGAAGCAAATTGCTACTACTGGTAAAGCCAAGAAGAAGAACTTCCCCCTTGAACTGAAAGCGGCGGATAGAAAAAGGACAAGGTCCGTCGCCGCCATTGAAGCTGCTGAAGGTTCAGATCCGAAGAGATTAAGGCCCTCTGAGGATCCCGCTCTGGAACCTTTGTATAAGGAGATGGAGGAACAGATGAATCCGGGGTTGACCACTCAGGAAAGGATGGTGATGACTGAAGCGAAGAAGATAGCGAAGATGAAGGAGATTTCACTGCTCAGTCAGATCCAACGGCTCAAAGAGTCCAATGAGTACCTGACTTCGCAGGTTCAGAAGAAGAAAATTGTGCCTTCTGGATCTCGAACGAAGACTCAGAGAAAGTTGGTGGTCAATCCAGATCAAGGTCCTCCTCCTCTTCAGTTCGTTGAGGATTTCATTCCGATTGAGATGTTGGAGGTATGGATTCCGATCCGGAATAGGTGGGCTTACCTTTTCTATGTGGTGGGGTTATGGGACGATCAAACTGAAGAAAAAGACGTCATACTCCATCACTGGATGGCACAGGAGCATCTGGATCTATGGGCTGAAATAATCAGACATGCTAACACAGAAGGTGTAGAGATTGCTCCTCCGGAAGTATCCTCCTCCACTCTTCAGGAACTCCAAGCAACTGGACCGGAAAGCGGTATCAGAAGAAGTCGTCAGAGTAGGACGCGCTGCCGGGGCCGTGGTTGATCGGAACAGGATGAAGCAGGTCCTGAACCGAGTCTTGGAGATGTATGAAATTCCTCTAGCTGCTTGGAATAAGGATGAAGAATAGATCAGGAAATAGTTGTTCAGGAATTGTAATAGCATCAGGATACTTGTAATTCTCATATCAATCAATGAAGTTATTTATTTTTCCTGAGTACAACTTCTTGTTGACTCCTGAATTTACTTTTCTGAATCCTTATCCAGAACTGTACTAACCCATTCCTTGTTTTCATCTTATAGACTAAGTACCAAGTTTGTCAAGTGGTACTGAGTTGTTCTCACTGACTAAGTCAGTTGATTGTATAGATGAATAGGAATTTGCTTAAGGGTTTTGGCATCATAATAAAGGGGGAAATTGTTGGGACAATCTGAGTATTTTGATTAGATCCCAAAACCCCTGATGAATCTGCCTAAGTATAGTTGTTCAGGATCAAATAGTTCAGGATAGTTAGGTTAGGAATTCAGTACAGGAGGAACTTGCTGAAGACTGAAGAATATTGGAGTCGACCCAATTTACTGAAGTCTGAAGTGTAATCCATCCTGAAGGAGTCAGTCAGTCTTGTTGTAGATTGCCTGGTCTGAAGCTGAAGATCGAAGACTGATGATCCGTCCTGAAGTCAATCCTGAATTACCATTGGATGATGTTTCTACTGAGTACACTAAGCATACTCAGGACAGAACTTAGTCAGTGAAGAGTAAGTGTAACCTATCAGGCTGTGCTGAATGCACTTAAGACCTGACTTAGGCCTTGGTTCCGTTTATCTGAATCATGTAAGTCCAAAGCAAAAAGGTTACACATACTGGGCTGAATAATTTATCAGGCTGTGTTGAATGCACATAAGACCTGACTCGGCAATTAGTTCAGATCACCTGAACCATGTAAGTCCAAAGCAAAAAAGGTTATTTATGCTATGGGATAAGAGACAAAGAGAATGTCAGTAAGACTCCAATAAGACAAACATTCAGACTGAGTTATTAAAAGAGACTTAGAGTATTGAATGTATGAGGAAGGACAAATGTCTGAAAGTCAACTAGCCGTTAGAACGGAGAGCCAATGATCTTTCGACACGTATGTACGGAGTCTGCACAGCATTTAATGCGACATTTAATGCGTCTCAGAGTTGTAGACGATGGGACAAACTTGCCAGAATAAGCATGGCGATTAGGTCAAACAGTACTTCTAGCCTGCAACCACCCTAAAATAGGAAAGATTTGATTTGATCTCCTCCAACGGATCTATTTTGAATCTTGCCTATAAATATGGAGAGCCTTGCACCCATTCAAGGCTAACGGGAAATTTCCAAGAGAAAACTCTCAAGAATCCAAGCTCTCAAAGCATACTATAAGCAACACTCTGCAATTAAATTTCCCTAGTGTTGTAGTAGGATTCACTCTGTATTTGCTTAGATCGATAGCTCTAATATTTAGCATTGTCTTGTATTGCTAGAGCTATCTTAGTTGGAAACCAGAATACCAAACCACTCAGAGTGTGAGATTGGTTGGTTAGAAGGACTGGGACTTGTAAAACGCCCAGGGGTCAGTTCCTAAGAGAGGAAGTTGGCTATTCGTGTCCCTTGGCACGTAAAAACCAAGTACCTATCCTCAGGGTCTTGAGGATAGCTTCCTGTTAAATCAGGTCGTGGACGTAGGAGTTGGTTATCTCCGAACCACGTTAAAAAGTCCCCTGTGTGCTGATTTACTATTCTGTTCAGGATCATAACTGTCATCATAGTAAACTGAACATTCTGCATTGTTTTTATCTTCAGGACTGAATCAATCATCCTGAATCTTAATACTGTGCACTCAGCCTTAACCACCAGTTTACTAAGCAAGTTCAGAGAAAATGTTTTCAGAAACTAAAACGAGTAGAATCTAAGGGCTCACGTTCTGCACGCACTCTAGCTCACTGAGATAGTAGTCCAACTGACCCGCTTCCTAGCAGTCAGTAGGTGTGTTATCTCTACTGAGCTTCCAAGCACTTTACTCACACTCAGTTTATCTGACTCGTTACTGAATTGTCCCTGCTGCCCCTGTGGACCTTCAGCATACTGAGTAATTCAGGAAATCCTGACTGAGAGTGTTAGAGCATTTTTCTGAGTCTTTCAGAAAAATCTGTCATCAGTGTATCCCCCCCCATACACTGATTGTACTCGTTTCGGGACCAACAAATGGTAT
>JAPKLY010000160.1:290714-364272 GCA_026898435.1 Prunella vulgaris | reverse complement strand
TTGCCAAGAACATTATACTCCACACCATTTCTTACGAGAATTCGGTCAGGCTCATGCATCTGAGAAAAGCAAAGGAGATCTGGGATGCTCTGAGGGAGATGAGTGAGGGATCAGAAAAGATCAAGGAGAACAAGAGAGATCTTGTTATCACGAAGTTTGAGGCCTTCCGGATGTTAGAGGGAGAATCCATCGATCAGATGGAAGCTCGGTTCATTAAGATAATGAATGAGCTAGCAACCCTTGGGAAGGAGTTTCCCAAGAGGGAGGTATCTTCTAAAATCCTGAACTGTCTCCCTGAAAGATGGGACACAGGAGTGATCTTGCTGAAGAACACTCAGGATCTTACCAACATTACTCACTCTCACCTATTCTCAGAGGTAAAGGCTCTGGAATTCGACCTCGATAAGAGGAAGAAGAAGGGTGTTGTCAATGAGGAAGTTAGTGAGGAGAAGACTCCTGAAAAGGAAAAGAGCGTGGCTCTTAAAGCTACTCCTGAGCCTGAGGCTGGATCTGGTTCTAAGTCTGTGAAGGACATGAACAAGGATGAACTGGCCTTGGAATACAGCCTGATGGCGCGGCGTTTTGAGAAACTGAACTCTCGATTCGGAAGGTATAAGAAATTTTATACTGACAGCCGTGATCGCAGGTATTCCAGCCCCAGGAGATCAAGCCCCCGGAGAGAAGAGAGGAGGGGTTCTGATTCCAGGAGAAATCGTGATGAGCCTGAGCGGCACAGAGATGAGAAGAGGAGAGATAATGAGCCCAGAAGATCCAGCTCCAAACCTGAACGATCATCAGGGAGCAGGAGGGAGTCATCTGATAAAAGGTACACTGACAAGAAGTTTGCTTCTAATGTAGATCAGTGCTACTAATGTAAGAAAACCGGACACTATCAGTATGATTGTCCGGAGCTCAGTGCTCGTGAGCGAGAGGATCGGAGAGCCAAGAGAGAGCTCAGGGCGTCAGACCGGAGAGCATTGCTTGCTGAGGATTCCTCAGATTCAGATGGCCCAGGACGCCGGTCCCCTGAACTCTTCTCTGATGAGGAGTATGATGACCTCTGCCTGATGGCAGATGATGAGGTATGTTCTTCTGCCTCTTCTCCTGATCACGCACCTGAGCTTAGGTCAGACGCAGCAGGAGAACTCGACCTTCAGCTCGCCCTAGAGCAATTGATGGTTGAGTTCTCAAGGCTGCAGGAGACTCATACTCACACAGTGGATGTGAATGCACAACTGAGTGGGGAGAACGATCGGTTAACTGAGTCTCTCAGAGTAAGAGATACTGAGGAAGCCCTCAGATTAGTACATCTTCAGGAAGAGCTGCTTCATGCTTGGAACAAGCATGATGAAGCTCCACTGGAGGTAGAAAGACTGGAGGGTGTAATCAGCTCGCTGATTGAGACTCATGATACTGATTTGTTCCTTGCTCAGGAACAACTGATGATTGAGCGAATTGCTCTAAGAGTAATGTTCGAAACTGAGTGGCAAGCTCGCCTTTGTGCTGAGCAAACTACTTGGGATCTTGAGCTGATCTCAGAAGAGAAAGCTCATGAAGAGTTGGTGCTTCAATACACCACTGAAATTGAGGCCCTGAAAGAAACAAATGGGCATCTTGAGGTTAAGCTGAAGAAGTCATACACATCTACCCAAGTGGTTGATGAATTAACAAGTTTCTCTCAGCTGACCGATGGTGCTAAAGCTGGGTTAGGCTATGATGCCTCAAAAGACCCAAAGGGCAATAAGAAGAGAGGTGCTTCAGAGAGCAACTCTCAGAAGAAGTTTGTCCCTGCCTTAACTGATGACAAGAGCTCAAGTGTTGCTCGTCAGGACAAAGGCAAAGGGAAGGAGAAAATGCCTGCTGCATGTCAGGCAAAGGACTGAGGAACCAAGGCCAAAACCTAAGGGAAAGGCCAAGGCTCCTCATCCTGAGTCAAGGAAGACTTATCGAGGTAACTCCAAGGCTCAGCCTAGGAATCCTCAAACTGGAAAGAATATTGCCCCTAGCACTTCTCAGGCTCAGCCCAAAAATGCTCAAGGTGGAAGGAACTCCAGTCAAAGGAGGCCTCAGGCAAGGCCAAGGACTACTGAGGTCCAGACTCCTCAGACAGGGCACAGAGCCCATCAGTAGCGTCCCAACCCTCAAAGGAGAAGGACTAACCAGGTGGCCTCTGAAAGGCAATGGAGACCTGACTCCGGTAATACTCAGGCCAGACCTCAAGTGCCAAGAGGTCAGGCCCCAGCTGCTCCTTCTCGGGAACAAACTCAGCCCAATGCACCCAGGCCAAGGAGGAACAGGAGGCCCACCCCCAGGAATCAATATAGGGCTCCTGAACCTCAGGCTGACACCCATACACCCTCAACTTCCCAGGCACAAAGGAAGAAGACTGTGTATGTTGATGTTTCAGGGAGACAGGTTTACACTTCTGATGCTATCAGAATTGTTAAACAAATCTGGATCCCGAAGGGTATGGCTGACTCAGTAGGACCCATACTAGATGGGTACCTGAGGCCTGATTCTTTTCAGGTCGCTGCGGGCTACAAGAAGAGAAAGGAGGATCTGATGAAGGACTGGTACTTGGACTCAGGATGTTCCAGGCACATGACCGGATTTCGTGATCTCCTTCAGGATTATGTAGCTCAAGAAGGCCCGCAGGTAACCTTTGGTGATAACTCTAAAGGTTTCACCAGAGGATTCGAAACCCTTGTTATTGGCTCTGTCCGTGTACTGAATGTATCATATGTTGAGGGACTGAGACATAACTTACTCTCGGTCAGTCAGTTTTGTGACCGAGGATATAGTGTAGAATTTACATCTATCATGTGTCTTGTAAAGGACAAATCTACACTACAGGTTCTGATTACAGGTGTCAGGAGGGGCAATGTATATTTTGCTGACTTCGAGAGCAGTCCTCCGGAAACTTATTTGGTCGCTAAGAGCTCCTCTGAGCTCAGTTGGCTCTGGCATAAACGCCTGAGTCACTTAAACTTCAAGATTATTAACAAAATTTCAAGACTTTCTCTTGTAGATGGTCTACCAAATGAATTTTTTAGCAAAGACCACGTGTGTGGAGCATGTCAGGAAGGCAAGCAAACTAAAGCCTCATTCAAAGAGAAAGAAGCCTTCTCAACTGACAGAGTGCTTCAGCTCCTGCACATGGATCTTTTTGGTCCAGTTACTCCTGTCAGCATAAATGGTAGGAAATATACCCTTGTGGTTGTTGATGATTATTCCAGGTACACATGAGTTATTTTCTTGCTGAACAAGAAGGAGACTCAGGTCAAGCTTCCAGAGTTACTCAAGCAATTGAGTACTGAACAGGGTCAGAGCATTGTCAGGATCCAATCAGATCGAGGAACAGAGTTTATTAACTCTATTATAACTTACTTTTGTACTAACCATGGTATAGCTCATGAGACTTCTGCAGCCAGTACCCCTCAGCAGAATGGGGTAGCTGAAAGAAGAAACCGGACCCTGAAGGAAGCTGCCAGGACCATGTTGGCTGAGTCAGGATTACCCAAGAAGTACTGGGCTGAAGCAATCAACACTGCTTGCTACACTCAGAATCGATCTATGCTGAACAAACAACATGCTCAGACACCTTATGAAACTTGGAACAAGAGGAAGCCTCGCATCTCTTATTTCCATATTTTTTGGTGTAAGTGTTTCATCCTGAACAATGGGAAAGACCAACTGAAAGCCTTTGATAGCAAATCTAATGAGGGAGTTTTCTCAGGATACTCCTCAGTCAGTAAAGCTTTCAGGGTATATAACTGTCGGACCCTTTGTGTGGATGAAACACCTCATGTTGTGTTTGATGAGACTACATCAGTGCACAGGAAACAGGTTCCGTGTCCTGACACTGAGGGGGTTACCAAGAGGATAACGAGACTGAGCCTGAAGAATCCTGAATTCAAGATCAAGCTTGTCAGTGCTCCCAAGGGATGGGATGATGATGATGATGATGATCAGGATGGACCTCAGGCCAACCCTCAGCAAGCCCCAGCCTCGGAGAATGTTGAGTCTCAGACTCAACCTGAGGTACGTACTGTCGGTGATGATGCTTCTGCACCTGAGACAATTACTGAGTTCAACACTGTAGGGGGAAACAATGTCCCTGATATTGGCCAACCCTCAGGAAATGACACAGTATCCCCTATTCTTGCTCGTTCATGTTCTTTGCCTATTATTGTCGAGACTAACGTTTCAGGATCAGGCGAGGGAACATCAGCAGCTCCCAGTGCTCCCGTCAGCAGGAGGCGGTGGCTAGATGATCACTCATTGGCTGATATCATTGGTGATATCAATGAGGGGGTCAGGACTAGGTTATCCTTTGGTGAGAGCGCTATGTTTTGTTGTTTCCTGAGTGATCAGGAACCTAAGAGCATAGAAGAAGCTCTTACAGATCCCAACTGGATCCTAGCCATGCAGGATGAGCTCAATCAGTTTGAGCGGAATCAGGTTTGGGAGTTAGTTGAGAGGCCTAGGCGTCAACATGTTACTGGCACCAAGTGGGTCTTTAAGAACAAGAGGGATGAGAAGAATGTTGTGGTCAGGAATAAGGTCAGACTGGTAGCAAAGGGTTACTCTCAGGCCGAAGGAATCGACTATGATGAGACCTTCGCTCCGGTCACAAGGTTGGAAGCAATCAGGTTGTTTCTGGCATATGCAACATTCAAGAAATTCAAAGTGTATCAGATGGATGTAAAGAGTGTTTTTCTGAATGGTGTACTGAACGAGGAGGTCTTTGTGGAACAACCTCCAGGTTTCGAAGTTGGAAATAAGGTATACCACCTGAAGAAGCTCTTTATGGCCTGAAGCAAGCTCCGAGAGCTTGGTATGATATATTATCCCAATTTCTGATACACCACGGGTTCGTGAAAGGAACAGTGGACAGGACCCTCTTCCGGATATCCAAAGGGGAGGACATTCTCTTGGTTCAGATTTATGTGGATGATATAATATTTGGATCTCCTAATCTGAAGCTTTGTGAGAAATTCTCCAAGCTGATGACTGGGAAATTTGAGATGTCAATGATGGGAAAAATGAATTTCTTTCTGGGTCTCCAAGTCAGGTAAACTAACTCTGGAATCTTCATAAATCAGTCCAAATATGCGAGGGATTTGATTCAGAAATTCGGAGTTCAGTCCAGCAAAGTCTCACGTATTCCCATGAACACAAATGAGAAGCTGGACCCTGACAAAGAAGGAGTCTCAGTAAATCAGACTAAATATAGGGCACTGATACGATCCTTATTGTATCTGACTGCTAGTCGTCCTGACATCACTTATGCAGTTGGAGTTTGTGCAAGGAATCAGTCTGATCCAAAAAAGAGTCATCTAGAGAGTGCCAAAAAGATATTGAAATACCTAAAGGGTACAGTCAACTTAGGACTCTGGTATCCCTCTGATGACAACCTAGAACTGAATGGTTATTCAGATGCAGATTATGGAGGCTGTAGACTTGATAGGAAATCAAATACAGGCACATGTTAGTTTCTAGGGAGTAAGCTGATCTCTTGGTTTTCTAAGAAGCAAACCAGTGTTGCAACGTCTACTACTGAGGCTGAGTATATGGCGGCAGGCAGTTGTTGTTCTCAGATCCTTTGGCTGAAACAGCAACTGAGAGACTACCAAGTTGAGGCCACTGAAGTCCCAATTTATTGTGACAATAATAGTGCCATTGCCATATCCCAAAACCCAGTCTTACACACAAGGTGTAAGCATGTAGACATCAGGCATGACTTTATAAGAGATCATGTTGAGCAGAAGGACATCAGGATGGAGAGAGTCCCTACTGATAGACAGAGAGCTGACATCCTGACTAAGGCTTTGCCTGAAACCAGGTTTGTTGAGCTATCAGTAGAGTTAGGACTCCTTGACCTAGGCTTAGGAGATTCAATCTGAATTTCTGATCAGAATGCACAAGGCCAGGGGGAATGACTAACTAGGACTCAGGTTGAAGGGATCTCAGAGAGAATATGAATGGTTGTAGGGGGAACATTCAGTTGAAAGGAATGATTAGTTTAGACTGACTAAGATTCAGGACACTGAATTCAGGGCTTGTCACCCTGATAGGTCACATGTGGTATCAGTCAGAATACAAATCTGACTGACCGGTATATTTCCTGATTTTTATCTAGTCATCTGATCTTGTTTGCATCATCCTTGATATTGTTTACCGTATTGTCAAATCAATTTATTTTGTCATTTAATCCCAGCCATTCATTTAATATTCGGTTATTATTTAATGCAATTTATTTGAATTAAATACGGACATGCTCTGATGCGTATTTAATGTACAATGGGCGGGAACAGTTTTCGATAAAGTTCTTGACCAATTACTTTTCAAAACCGAAGAGTCTTCATGCATTTTGCGTTTTAATCTTGACCATTGAATCTCATAAGTCACTATTTTCTGAGCCATCCGATTAAAACTGAATTTTCGTATAAATAAGGGAAGTTTGTGCTATTGCAACCTTTATGCACCTAAATCTTTTCTTGATATATTTCTCTCTGTGAACCGATCTTCTTCATTCTTCATATTATTTCTATGGCTTCTCCTTCGGTGGATTCATTCTTTGGGAACCTATTTCACCTAAGAAATGAAATACACTGGGAACCATTTGGAGATTTTACCTCCAATCATCCTGACATATTACCTGTAAAGGAGCTTTTCGAAAATGCAGGTCTTCTGCGTTTTATCACTTCCAGACCCCAGAGACTCCATCCCAGACTTGTTGCTGCTTTCTATATCAAAATGGCGCAGAACAAGGACTCCCAGGAGTGGGAAACATGAATTCCCCTAACTTCATGTGTGAAGGGAAAGATGGTGAGGAAGAGATGACCAGGAGGTGGGTCACTCTCAACATCAGGCAGAAGATTAGAGATGTTCTTAATCTTCCTCATTCTGGACGAAGCCCTGTTGATTATGGGTTTGGGACTGAGAAGGATTATCTCCAGTCCCTCTGCGATGGTGATGTGGTCCTGAAGTCAGGTCTGAACAAGTCAGTTCTGAGAACAGAGAATCGTCTCTTCTTCAATCTGACGAGTCAGGGAGTGATGGGGATTACTGGAGGACTAGAGCAGATCTCGCGGCCGAAATTATATACGATGATGGCAATCTCTGACGCCTCAGTTCATAACTTTAACTGGGAGGATTACTTCCTCCAATTGCTGGTAGCTGAGACCAACAAAATCAAATACTAGTCGGAGGGTCAGGCGACATTTGAGGCCAAAATGCACTTTGGCACCAAGATTTCTTTGATCTTGGAGACCCTGAATCTTGGTGATGTGGATCAAGCCCAATCACTCGAGATTCCAGCGAAAATAGATCTCTTCAGAGCTTACTCCGGTGATGCTGGCACCAAGAGAAGACCAAGGACTCAGAAGAAGAAGGCTCAGGCGAGCACAACTGGGAGAGTCAAGGCTCAGGCGGGCAAATCTTTAGAGTCCGACATTATGAAGCCAGCGGAGGACAAACCTAAGCCCTCAGGACCCAAACAACAAAAGCTGACATTCCTATATCCGGGTTCAGAGGAGCGAAAGATGAAGCTCGTGGAAGAGCAAGCTGCTGAAGAAATGATTCAGCATGCAACTCCGGAGAGGGAATCAGCTCAGGCTGCACTTGAAATCGCCCATATCTCTGCCATTCCGAATGTTGCACCCACTGATCCTAAACCACTGATTCTTGACATTGCTTCAACTTATCAGGGTATGGAGGCCCCCTCGGGTGAGAATCAGGGGGAACCTGCTCAGGAGAGAGGAATTCAAAAGGAGGTTTCTGAAGGAGTTCAGGCTGAAGCCCCATGGCCATTCCCTGCGCCTGATGAGAACACATTGCCAGATTTTGAAATAGTGGCAAGGGGAACGGCGGCGGAGATGGTGGAGAGAAGGTTCCCTGACCTCTCAGATGCTCAGAAGGAGGCTGTTGTGCAACTTCGCACCTATGCCATGATCAGGAGTGCCACCTGGCCTGAACTCAGTCAGCTCGGAGAGTCGAAAGGATGGGACAAAATGGCTGAATCAGAGGCTGCCCTCTTTGATCATTTTGACGTTAACTCTCTACATCACCTGATCAAGATGGTAGACTTTATCAGAACCGTCCGACGCATTTATCCTGAGCCCGAGCCTCAGAGAGTTGAGAAGGAGAAGGAAGTGGAGAAGGAGGTGATTGAGATTGTTGATGATGCTCAGCAAGGTGGTACTGAAGGGGTCAGTGCACCGGCCGATGAAGCGATTCTGGGACCCGGGATTGCGGAGGCTTCAGGAGAGGGTCCAACAGGTCTGGTCCGAGTCAGAGGAAAATGGATCACTCCCGAATCGCTATATGTTCAGAACTCCTCACGAGCCCTTGCCAATCTTCACAGAAGGGTAATCCTCGTCGAGAGAAAAACAAGTAGGGTTGGTTCAAATTCTGAAGTGCTGAATAAGAAGATGAATAGGCTGAATCATGACCTGAATGAGATGGGAACTGATATGCATGCAGCCATTGACCTTCTTGGACAAGTTAGAACTCAACACTCAGTAGATCTCGATGTTATCTCTGAGCAAGCAAAAGGGGCCATTCAAAGCTGCAATCAAATGGTCTCTGATGCGCAAACTCAGCAGGAGAACAAGCTTGCCACTTTTCTTGATCAACAACTGCCTGAAAGAATTGATCAACTGGTTGATGAAAAGTTGTCCTAGCTGAAGGCTGAACTGAAGGATGAGCTGCTGAGTGAGATGTCTGCACAGGAGAAAGTGGAAATTACATCTGCCCTGGACAACAGAATGATGAACTTCAAAGGTCGACTAAAGGCTGCACACAATACAGCCATTGATAAGCTCAGTGTCGGCCTAAGAGGGATGGCAGGGCAGATTGGGCAGCTGCAGGGCAAGCAGACTGAGATGGACAGTCAGTTCACTTTGTTGGCGGAGTCAGTAAACGAAGTTGTCAAGCGAATCAATGACGATGATGCCAAAAAGGGGGAAGAAGGGAAGCAAATTGCTACTACTGGTAAAGCCAAGAAGAAGAACTTCCCCCTTGAACTGAAAGCGGCGGATAGAAAAAGGACAAGGTCCGTCGCCGCCATTGAAGCTGCTGAAGGTTCAGATCCGAAGAGATTAAGGCCCTCTGAGGATCCCGCTCTGGAACCTTTGTATAAGGAGATGGAGGAACAGATGAATCCGGGGTTGACCACTCAGGAAAGGATGGTGATGACTGAAGCGGAGAAGATAGCGAAGATGAAGGAGATTTCACTGCTCAGTCAGATCCAACGGCTCAAAGAGTCCAATGAGTACCTGACTTCGCAGGTTCAGAAGAAGAAAATTGTGCCTTCTGGATCTCGAACGAAGACTCAGAGAAAGTTGGTGGTCAATCCAGATCAAGGTCCTCCTCCTCTTCAGTTCGTTGAGGATTTCATTCCGATTGAGATGTTGGAGGTATGGATTCCGATCCGGAATAGGTGGGCTTACCATTTCTATGTGGTGGGGTTATGGGACGATCAAACTGAAGAAAAAGACGTCATACTCCATCACTGGATGGCACAGGAGCATCTGGATCTATGGGCTGAAATAATCAGACATGCTAACACAGAAGGTGTAGAGATTGCTCCTCCGGAAGTATCCTCCTCCACTCTTCAGGAACTCCAAGCAACTGGACCGGAAAGCGGTATCAGAAGAAGTCGTCAGAGTAGGACGCGCTGCCGGGGCCGTGGTTGATCGGAACAGGATGAAGCAGGTCCTGAACCGAGTCTTGGAGATGTATGAAATTCCTCTAGCTGCTTGGAATAAGGATGAAGAATAGATCAGGAAATAGTTGTTCAGGAATTGTAATAGCATCAGGATACTTGTAATTCTCATATCAATCAATGAAGTTATTTATTTTTCCTGAGTACAACTTCTTGTTGACTCCTGAATTTACTTTTCTGAATCCTTATCCAGAACTGTACTAACCCATTCCTTGTTTTCATCTTATAGACTAAGTACCAAGTTTGTCAAGTGGTACTGAGTTGTTCTCACTGACTAAGTCAGTTGATTGTATAGATGAATAGGAATTTGCTTAAGGGTTTTGGCATCATAATAAAGGGGGAAATTGTTGGGACAATCTGAGTATTTTGATTAGATCCCAAAACCCCTGATGAATCTGCCTAAGTATAGTTGTTCAGGATCAAATAGTTCAGGATAGTTAGGTTAGGAATTCAGTACAGGAGGAACTTGCTGAAGACTGAAGAATATTGGAGTCGACCCAATTTACTGAAGTCTGAAGTGTAATCCATCCTGAAGGAGTCAGTCAGTCTTGTTGTAGATTGCCTGGTCTGAAGCTGAAGATCGAAGCCTGATGATCCGTCCTGAAGTCAATCCTGAATTACCATTGGATGATGTTTCTACTGAGTACACTAAGCATACTCAGGACAGAACTTAGTCAGTGAAGAGTAAGTGTAACCTATCAGGCTGTGCTGAATGCACTTAAGACCTGACTTAGGCCTTGGTTCCGTTTATCTGAATCATGTAAGTCCAAAGCAAAAAGGTTACACATACTGGGCTGAACAATTTATCAGGCTGTGTTGAATGCACATAAGACCTGACTCGGCAATTAGTTCAGATCACCTGAACCATGTAAGTCCAAAGCAAAAAAGGTTATTTATGCTATGGGATAAGAGACAAAGAGAATGTCAGTAAGACTCCAATAAGACAAACATTCAGACTGAGTTATTAAAAGAGACTTAGAGTATTGAATGTATGAGGAAGGACAAATGTCTGAAAGTCAACTAGCCGTTAGAACGGAGAGCCAATGATCTTTCGACACGTATGTACGGAGTCTGCACAGCATTTAATGCGACATTTAATGCGTCTCAGAGTTGTAGACGATGGGACAAACTTGCCAGAATAAGCATGGCGATTAGGTCAAACAGTACTTCTAGCCTGCAACCACCCTAAAATAGGAAAGATTTGATTTGATCTCCTCCAACGGATCTATTTTGAATCTTGCCTATAAATATGGAGAGCCTTGCACCCATTCAAGGCTAACGGGAAATTTCCAAGAGAAAACTCTCAAGAATCCAAGCTCTCAAAGCATACTATAAGCAACACTCTGCAATTAAATTTCCATAGTGTTGTAGTAGGATTCACTCTGTATTTGTTAGATCGATAGCTCTAATATTTAGCATTGTTTTGTATTGCTAGAGCTATCTTAGTTGGAAACCAGAATACCAAACCACTCAGAGTGTGAGATTGGTTGGTTAGAAGGACTGGGACTTGTAAAACGCCCAGGGGTCAGTTCCTAAGAGAGGAAGTTGGCTATTCGTGTCCCTTGGCACGTAAAAACCAAGTACCTATCCTCAGGGTCTTAAGGATAGCTTCCTGTTAAATCAGGTCGTGGACGTAGGAGTTGGTTATCTCCGAACCACGTTAAAAAGTCCCCTGTGTGCTGATTTACTATTCTGTTCAGGATCATAACTATCATCCTAATAAACTGAACATTCTGCATTGTTTTTATCTTCAGGACTGAATCAATCATCCTGAATCTTAATACTGTGCACTCAGCCTTAACCACCAGTTTACTAAGCAAGTTCAGAGAAAATGTTTTCAGAAATTAAAACGAGTAGAATCTAAGGGCTCACTTTCCGCACGCACTCTAGCTCACTGAGATAGTAGTCCAACTGACCCGCTTCCTAGCAGTCAGTAGGTTTGTTATCTCTACTGAGCTTCCAAGCACTTTACTCACACTCAGTTTATCTGACTCGTTACTGAATTGTCCCTGCTGCCCCTGTGGACCTTCAGCATACTGAGTAATTCAGGAAATCCTGACTGAGAGTGTTAGAGCATTTTTCTGAGTCTTTCAGAAAAATCTGTCATCAGTGTATCCCCCCCATACACTGATTGTACTCATTTCGGGACCAACATATCTATCCTGAGCCTATCATCCTGATGAACTATACTTAGGCAAATTCATGAAGGGGTTTTGGGATCTAATCAAAATACTTCCTGATTTGTCCCCGGGGAAGATGAATTAGACCCATGGATATACGACGAAGCACTCAAAGACAAGGATGCAGATTCTTGGCAAACAGCAATGAAAGCCGAGATGGGGTCTATGCAAATGGATGTCAAGACAGCTTTCCTTAATGGAAGTCTTGAAGAAGAAATCTATATGTATCAACCCGAAGGCTTTATTGAAAAAGGTCAAGAGCACCTTGTATGCATGCTTAAAAGGTCTATCTACGGACTTAAGCAAGCATCGCGAGCTTGAAATCAATATTTTGATCAAGTAATAAAATTTTATGGTTTTGATCAAAATGAGTTTGAGAGTTGTGTGTACAAGAAGTATGTCGGAACTGCCGTGGTATTCTTGATACTATACGTAGACTACATTTTGCTCATTGGAAACAATATAGCGGTGTTATCACACGTAAGGGTATGGTTGTCAAATCAGTTTGATATGAAGGACTTAGGGGAAGCTGGTCATATCTTAGGGATCAAGATTACTCGAGATCGCAAGAAAAGAATGATCGGCTTATCGCAAGCTTCATACATAGACACTGTTTTGAAACGGTTCAGCATGCAGAATTCCAAGAAAGGTTTTTGTACCTTTTATACATGGAATTGATCTATCAAAAGAGATGTGTCCGAAGACACAAGAAGAGATAGATTGCATGAAAGACATCTCATATGCTTCGGCAGTTGGAAGCCTCATGTATGCTATGCTGTGTACGAGACCGGATATCTACTTTGTCGTAGGCATGGTAACACGATATCAAAGTAACCCCGGGAAAGAGGATTGGACGGTTGTTAAAAACATTCTGAAATATCTCAAGCGAACTCGAGATAGAATATTGGTTTATCAGTCAGATAGTCTAATCCCCGTTGGTTATTTGGACTCAGATTTCCAATCAGATATAAATTCCATATAGATCTACCACGGGTAATGTGTTTCGTTTGGGGAAGGAGCTATGATATGGTGAAGTGTGCATCACTGATTCTACCATGGAAGCCGAATAAGTAACTGCTTATGGAGCAGTGAAGGAATCGGTTTGGCTCAAGATCTTCTAAATGGACTTGGATAAAATTCTAAATTTGTCTAGCATTGTAATGCTAGAGCAGTTGCAAATTCAAGGGAACCAAGAGTCCACAAGGCCATCAAACACATTTAAGGATATACAATCTTACACGAGAAATCGTTAAGAGAGGAGATGAATATATGGCAAAGATCACATTGGAAGACAACCTAGTTAATCCTCTCACAAAGTGTCTGCCTCTATGTACATTCGACAGACATGTGGAAGGAATGGGAGTCAAGTGTGTTGCCAATCTGCTTTGAGTATAAGTGGGAGAAATTATTAGGACATGTGTAGCACATAGATATGCTGTAGTATACTTAAAAGCAGACTTTGAGTATAAGTGGGAGATTGTTAGGGTTATACTAGAAAGTATTCTTTTACTTTGTATAAATAAACTGAATCTTTGAGCTTTATCTGAAATAAATCTTTTATCATTGTACTTTAGATAAATATGAATGTTATTTATTTATTGCAAACCGTTCATATAATAGTACAAGTTACACTATAGATAAATGTGGTGATCCCCGGATAACTCACAGCAAGATCACATTATCAGTTTCTTGTAACAAGTACTAAATTCACAACCTAGATGGGATTTGAACACCCCATTGGTAAACGATTGATGTGTAGATCCCAGATTGGCTTATCTTGACCAAGGGATTGCGCTAGTGCATGATGATGCATTGAAGAGGACCTACAGAGAGGTAATTCTTCCGTACTTATTTATGGGACGAAGAATTAGACCTCAATGGTCGTTTATTTCTAAACCTCTGTCCCTTAAATAGGACTGTGTGTGATCCGTACGTGGCACTTTATTTTGTTATGGGTAGAGAGTCAATAAGACTCAATACTTTGCATCTTGGGTGACACCATTGAGAACATGACAGTTGCTAAGATTTAATACAGAGGAACGTGTGCTTGGAGAGTCTTGCATGATTAGTCCCCTTGGTGGGCTCTAAACGTTCGCCATACTAAATCTTGCAAGTGGAATTTGTTTCCGGTATGATGATAAAAAAGAGTTGTCCTTACTCCAAGGTTAAGATGTTAAATTAATTAAAGCGTTCAGTGGCTTGATTAATTAATGAACAAGAGAATCTTAAACACGGGAAATAATGACCGGGAGCCATATGATTGTAATATGGGTTAAGATGGATAGTGCAACATTAATCCTATAGTGGAGTGAGATTAATGTTAATGGGTTGAATGACATTGGGCTCAATGTTAGAATTCAAGGCCCATTAGGAGGTCCAATCTTAATTCTCCTAAAGGCCCCTCAAGTAGCCCAATTAAATGTCCAACAATGAATAAGGTGTTTAAAATAAAAGAAATATTTTGGGCCCAAATTAGATGTTCTTTTTCAAAAATTATCATTATTTTAATTGATGAGAGATTTTATGGAAAATAGATATGTATCTTGAATACAAGAATATCTAATAAAATCAAGATCTCATTAAATTAAAATAAAAGTGATATTTTCGAAAATTGTATGAAGAAAGAAATATCAAGAATTGAATATTTAGTATTCAAGATTATCAAGATTAGAATATTTGATATTCATGATAATCAAGATTTGAAATATTAGATATTAAAAATATTCAAGATCTTGTATTCTCAATATAAATATGAGATGATACAAGACTTCATAATACACATTATTATTGGTAGCAATTTTCGAAAATTGTAGAGTACTTGGGCAACAAAATTATTTTCTTCCTTGTGTTGTGATTATTCGTGTGGCCTCCCACCGGGTGTACGAATAAGGATAAGGGAATACTTGAGAAGGCCTTTAAGGTTAATCAAGTCGGTGATTGAGAAGGATTTCGAAAGCAAAAGGGCTCAAAGACAATCTCAAAGGAAGCCTTTTGTCTCAAAAAGTGCCTTTTTCACCAAGGGAACAAAGGACGCCTTTTGTCTCAGAAACTGTCTTTTCTCCAAGAGGTATAATTTACTAAATCCCTTAGTTCTGCATGTTTAGGGCTTTACGTGATATTATATATTCATATGTTTTGCATGCAAAGCCTGTTGTTGGGTATACAATTATTTGATTTAATTATGTTTAAATCATGATATTAATTGTGAGCTTAAATTTGTATTTAGCGTATATCCGGAATAGATCCGCGTTTAATTCCCCAACAGTACTCTGGATCCCAGTTGCAGTGTAAATGCAAACCAAATATTCACGAATAGTATCGTATCATATGTATTCTCAATATGTATTCTTTTTGTGATGATATGGATTTTGATATATTGTGTTCCTGGAGCAACATAATTTTTTTTATTTAATCAACCACTATTACATACATCTATGGACAAAGACACATGTAGAGCTCACATATCAGGAACAAGAATCTATACAACCATTAACAAAGATGGGATACAATACGACCATATTAGGTACAATACAATATGGTCACACGGTATTAATTTCAGCAGCAATACACACATCAACTAAAATGCTCATTAAATCAGGAACAATACACATCAACAAAAATAGCTATGATCACACGGCCTTAATTTCAGCATCAATTACTTGCAGTACCATCAACAATAAAGACATCAACAAAAATAGGGAAAATATTTGATTGATAATTTCAGCGCCAAAATACTTGCAGTACCATCATACGGTAGCAGGACTTAATTACATAGCAAAGTTCTTAGAGTAGCATCAAACTGTAGGATAATTAATTACATAACAAAATACTTAGAATGGTATGGCATCATACGGTAGCATAATGAATATAGCATTACATAATCAAAAAACATATTAAACACCAAATTGCCATCACGATTATCAGTCACCATTGGAACACCGCAGGCTGCATTAGACGCCACCAAACTTTCTAGCTAACAAACGACGAACGAAATTAGGCTGAGCATTTTCGTTCAAGCCAAGAAACATCTCTATTAGGTCGCTATTCCTTGCAAGCATGGCAGATGAATCATGTTGTTCATCCAAACTCAAATCTGGGATGGAGCAAATAGTGTTAAAAACTTCCTTCCTGTATTGACCCAAATCAAGCTCGTATCCCATCACACGGGCCATTGTATCAAGCCATTTGTCAGAGGCAACACAGAACATGTCTAACACATCAACCAAACTCTGATTGTTTGACTTACCCCTTTTCTTGCTAGATGATTCAGGCGCATTTGAAGTCTGGTCGCATTGCATGTTAACGTGGCTAGTATCGTCCATATCAACCGAGTCATTCTCAATGTTGTTATCCATCTGAACGGGAGGTTGATCAATGTTGAATGCGGAACCACTTTCCTCCTCCATAGCAACTTCCTCATCAACAAGAGTATTGACAGCCTGCATCACGTCCTCAGCAATGTTCCCAGTGGCTCGGTCGCGACCACATATCTCCAGCCAATCCATGTACATGGGCCATGCTTTAAAGCGCATGTTTAGTGCAGCAGGATCTTTCTGCCAAATTAGAGAGAAATGATAAAAAAGGCACATTGTAAGATACATATTACCAAAGATAAAGGAAATATGCATTAATAAATAGATGGACACACACAATACAGTGCATAATTTGATTAAATAAATTGAATATGATTCACTATCACTTTAACAGCTCTTTCCCATGCATCGTCTTCACAATCAATCATGTTGGTGACAGTGTTGAACCCAATTCCAGTACCATGCATAATCATGGTTTGCAGTGATCCTAGCGCCCTTTTCCAAAGAGTAATTTTTGACTTGATGTGCGGAGATTCACGAATGCCAGTTCCAGGTAAATCAGCCATAAGCAACTCTTCCAATTTCTTCGTGAAACCAGGCCTAAATCCATTTTCTATTTTCCATCTTTTGACAAGTTCTTTCATCCGATCAAGCAGTACAGCTTCCTCGGTATCAGTCCAAGATCTTCTACTCCTATCTGTCTTGTTGGCTTTTACTTTCTTCTGCTTCAGGGGAGCACTAGTGGTCATGCTGCTCTCTATAAACTCCATGTCTACAACATTAAAACCCAACACAGTATTGTACTCAATCATTAGCAAATCCAAAGAGAAAGTTGCATGATCGACATCCTCGTATTGCCTATTGCCTTTATATATAACACAAGTACCTCACAAAGCATGAAGATGCTGACAAGCACATATTGCCTTTATAGCCAAAAACAAATTATGCAGTAACAATAGCATTAATTCTTCACATGAATTCAACACAGAGCATAAAGCCTAGACATAATGTTCTCAAATAAAGCTATTATCACTAGTCAATCTCATTGTCATTCCCTTACATCACAAAAATCATCAAAGTTAACACTAGTAATCTTCAGGTGTCTCCAAATCAAAAGTAATAGCATCATTTCATATCAAATTTGAACTATTCGTATACAACACAGACAAAAAATCTGAAAAACAAAAAAATGAATTAATACTAAACCCCATACAAATTATAACAATGTTCGAATTCTTCCTAAACCCATCTCTTTTTTCGTGAATTAGATAAAATACTTGAAAATGATGAAATATATGTCCATTCTTATAGACACACGACAACTGGGTCACAAATCGATGTCCTCACCATCGATGTCCTCGCCGTCATCGATGTCCTCGCCGTCGTCGACAGAGAGAGTGGAAGGGAAGCCGCTGTCGACACAGCGGCAAAAGCAGAGTGAGGTAAGAGTGGCAAACCCTAGTTTACTGCTTGTGTGTTGAAATGAAGAAGAAGTGTGTTATGTTGGGTTTAATGTGTGAAGAAGTGTTAAAAGAGAAATTCACGTTTCTTCAAAATTAATATTACTTATCTTACCTACCAAATGGTTAAACTAATTAATTCATTAAAAATAAATATTAAATTATATCTACTACACTCTACCAAACAAAGATATAAAAATAATACACTTTTAAGTATTAGCTACCAAGTACTAAGATTTAATACATATCTCAAACTTAATAATCGAAATCTCAACACTACATACTAATTAATTTTCTACACCCTACCAAACGGAGCCTATATATCTACTTCCTCTATCCTACAGAAATTTGTATATTTTTCTCTTTTGGACGTCTCACACAAATTTACACACTACTAAAAAAAGTAATATTGATTTGTGTGTACACTCACAAATATATACCACTACTTTATATAAAACATATTTTTCTTAAAAAATATGTCATCCTGTAGCGTGCAAATTTCTACAGGACAAAGATAGTATTATTTTAATATTTGTTTTAATTTGTGTGCCAAAAACAACAAAAAGTTTATGCTAGAATGGAAAGACTAAATGACACATTTTATATCAATCTCATATCATTAGACGGTATTATATAAGACTTAATCTTAATTTTTTTTAATTTATTTGTTCCTTTATTAAAGGCTTGTTTGCAAATACAACTAGCAACTTATAATCACTTTTTTATTTAAAAAGTTGGGTCTCATCAACTTTTAGGAAAAATGATTCTACACTTTTTAAATGAATTTGAAAACATACACTATATCTCAAAATTGAATATGCAAGTAAACTGCCACATATAATCCTTGCAACAACGCGCATCAAGCATCGTATTTGAATTTAGTCAGGATCAAGGATGCAAATGGCACCCGCCAAGACCGCCTGGGCCCCCGCCTAGACGCTTGTCGGTCCCCAGCGGCCGACGCTTAGTCCAAATCGACAGAGAAAAATGGTCAGGGTATTAGGCCTCACCTAGACAACCATAAGAAATAGACGGAAATGGCAGCCACAGAGGAGGAGTAGGAGGAGGTTTATTAAAAAAAAAATTAAAAGTTAAAAACAAATGTAATTATGTAAGTAAATAAATATTAAATAAAATAAATTAATTAAAACTTAAAAGCTTAAACAAACTAAAAGAAAAGGAAAGAGAAAATTTAAAATCAGGTTGTGAAAGAAATTGGAGTGCATTTGAAGGGGTTAGTAATTTTTGTAAATATGTACTTGCATATTATTAATTGTTAAGCAATATTAATTAGTAATTATAATTCTATAATTGCTTTATATTTATAACTTTTTTAGATACAAAAGAAGAAAAGAAACAAGCTTCTAGCAGAACGATTAAACAATATTGTGTATGTCATGAATAAGCGCAAGAAGTTAAAAGAGAAAGATGTGAAAGTTTTATTAGCAAAAGATGATGCAAGTTATGCTCAAGAATGGATTGTTGGAGGTGGATTGGTTAATGATGGTGTTGTTGTGGGAGACATTGGCTTAACCTCGAGCATGACTTCTCTACTTAAATAGCTTAACGAGGATGATTTCTCATCTAATGATGATGAAATAAATGTTGATGTGAAGTTTGAATCTGATGATGAAGAGTGTGTATGTGGAGTGGAACAACAATTGTCTTTAGATGTTCCTCTTAGTTGAACTACTTATTAATTTATACGCACGATATATTTTGTTATTTTAGTATTTTATTTAGAAGTTGAACAATGTCATTTTCTGATAGTTTTTAGCATTTTATTAATTTGTTGTGTTTTGTGAAAAATGTATTTGGGTATTAATTATATTTTAAATTTATAATTTATTGTATAATGTACATTTTTATTAATATATGTTTAGAAACAAATTTTAAAAAAAAAAAATCTTGACCCCGCCTAGATCTCCTTGGCGCTTGGCCGCACTCGACCGTCCAATGACTATCAAGCGTCATTTACACCCTTGGTCAGGATATAAATTACAAGATAATTTGTTATAAAATAAAATACGACAAACTCCTGCTATAAAATAAATTGCAAAATAAAATTAATTTTCTCTCATATATGATATATGAACACAATTTCCTATTTCACATTAACTTGCATAACGTTTTGGTTCGTTCTAATTTTCTACCAATTGGCTATGAATCAGAATCTAGCTATTCTTTTTTATTTTTTATTTTTTAATTTCGAAGTCCAATTGCAAAACTATAGGTTGTCTTCAAAACCATTTTACAATATAAGTATGATCTCAACCTTGGGGCGTAATGAGAATCGGATACGATAACATAACACCGACATAAAAATGATATAAAAATTATGAGTTAGTGGCTAATATATGTTTATTGTATCATCCTAATAAAACACAAATATTTAGTATCGTGTTCACGTCGTGTCAACCCGTTAAACACGATAAAATTAATAAATGTCTCATTAACTCGTGAGCAACTTATTAATCTGTTAGTGATTGATATACAAATTAATACATATCTAATAGTAGCACATTAATAAATTTTAAACTCAATATATTAACCCGTTATCAACCTGTTAATATGTTATACATTAATCCGTTAACAATCTATTAATCTATTAGTGTTCGGATATATATATTACTGTTAATCTGTTAGTGATCTGATATACATTAACATGTAGCATCATTTGTTAGTGATCTGATATACATTACTAATACATATCTAATAGTAGCACCTTAATAAATTTTAAGCTCAAAATATTAAATATATTATTATTAAATTTGATAATAATATCTAAATTTATTAATTTTCATGTTCTTATCAATGTCATATCTTTATTAATTTATTGGAATTAATAATAAATTTTTGTGTCGTATTGTGTTGATATAAAATATTTTATATTCGTATTGACATATATCTTATCGATTCGACATGATTACACAATTTGTCACCCCAGTGCATCCTTGACAGTCGCACGCCACAGTGGCAATTGCCGCGGGTAACATGCCCTACGAAGATATTAATTAATTATTTTAGTTGGTGAATATCAAATTCAGTTCAGGGGTGACAAGCAACATTTACGATAATAGAATTACTTTTGTCTCCCAGTTAAGCAATGGGCAATATAATACAACAATAAGCTTGTAGGGCAAGTGAGAGTGGTCTTATAAATTGCAATCCACCATTCTTGTGTTGTGTGTCGTGAAGAAACAGCATGTTATGATCTAACTCTTGCGAGACGAGCCCTTATTTCTTCCATCTCTTCCTCGTCGTCAACATTCTCCTGTAAAATCCACAAACGTACTCAGCAAACAAACTAGTGAAATAGAAGATGTAAGGAAATTTTGGTTTCAAATGGGAAAAGATACCTCTGCATCTTGGCTAGTTGCAGGTTGCTTAAGTTTCTGTTGCCTGATAGCTGCCTCAGGTAGTTGAGCAGAAGTCTCCCCTGCAATCGCTGTTAACACCTTTTCGATCTCTTCTTCAGTCTCCTCCTCTATGTCTTCTGAGTCCAGTGCACTGTCCAGTGCATCACTCATCATCTCTTCAACCACGCCCGCCTGCCACATAACTTCACTTCATACTTCACCTCTAAATAGTTTTGAAATAAATTTTCATACTATGTCAACTGGTCAAGTAAGTAATCTAAGAATTCCTTTTAAAAAAGGACAGTGAGCGAGAAATACATAGTCCTACTTTGTTCAAATTTTTCATTGAAAATGGTAATGAGAATCTCTTTTACAACTATGCCCCACAACAATAGTTGGTTGATGCATAGTGGTTGGTCGAGGACAATTGGTTATAGGAGGGGAGATATAATTTATTGAGTCTCATTATCTTTTGCATAGTATCGAAGGTAAATTAATCATCTTCTATGCTCATTAATCACCACAATTACCCAATTTTCATCATAATCATTCCCATTGAAGAATTTTATACCAAGCGGCCCTCAAGTCAGTAACTCTTTAGATTTATCATAGTCCAAAATAGACCTTTAATATAAACCGGACATCACGATAGACTAGTTTATTACAATATACAACAGAGAATATTTTTCTTTCCACAAATCCTCCATGACTTGAGCCAACAATCAATGTAAAAGGAGTGCTCCCAAGAATAACGAGTAGTAATAATTGTGGATGATGACTTGACGAGAACTAGGGAATATGCTGGAAAAAGGGAAGCAAAACTCACCTTTGTCATTTCTTTATTGAATTCTTGCATGGTGACAGCTACTTCTGGAGCCTTCATAAGATTATTGACAAGCTTCATCACTTCAGCGCTTTTTTGTAAATGTCCCACAGTACGAGCAACAGCTGCAAAATCAGAGTATAAAATATTTAATTATTTAAAATAGTAACAATAATGATAATAACTCCACAACTAGCCAAACAATAAAGCATATTAGAACTCTGCCGACTCAAAACTCTCATAAAAGAAAAATATTCTCAAAGTGAAAATATTCTCAAAGTGGCGTGCTCACTGACCGAAATGGAATGGTAGTTAAAAGCATAAGCCTTTAACTTCTGCTGAAAGTAAAATCATATCTGAAATTCAAAAGGCTTGAGTAGTAACTTCAATATTTGCAGTTATTCAGAATTCCCAAAGTTAACCCAAATTGTTCATGAATATTACAAGATAAGTAGTGATAATCAAGCATTAAAATTCCTATAAAATTTTACATGCACGCGTGAAAAGAAAAGCGAAAAGAACCAGATCATACCAACACTTTCACCGAGATGCATAGATATTGAGTTCAACTGTGCCTTGTTTTCGTAGAGGCGGTTCACTGTTTTCCTAGATCTCACAATTTCTTTGGCCAGTGACTGTCGGTACAAAGCACCAAACAGCATATCAGATATATAAATTACTTTTTTTATTTCTAGAATTTTTATTCAAAGAGCACATGCAATGATTCTACCTACAACTGGAAATGTAAGCAAATTGATTTAACAAATGTCGTTACGAGACATAAAAGCATGGAATCTTCAGGGACTCCATGGGGATTGAAACAGAAGAACGGCTGTAGGAGTCAACAAGAACAGTCACTAATTATAAACCAAATATTGGATATCCTAATAACAACACATTACTTCAGGTCCTAGTTCACTTGACTTCAGATCACATACAAATCAATAAGACCTAGCAAGTATGAAAGGTAGCAAACAGATTACATCGTTTTGAAGAGATGGAAAATGTAAAAGAAAATATATATCATTTTACTACAAAGGAATAAACTTAACAGAATTGTTCCAATTTTCTCCGAGTTATTCACTTGACACAATATGTTATTCAAATCCATTTCTTCTATTCTAGCCACTTTATCTCTTATCTAAGTTCAGCCCATTGTCTTCCACATTTAAAGGACTTCTAAATAATTTAAACAATATTACTCAATTTATCAAGGATCATTTCTGTGAAGTGTATCTGAAATAATTAGAAACAGCACAGATGGCATAATCCGCTGTATACGATGCTACCCTTGCATTCTATTGTCACATAGTGTTGTAATAAACATTCTAACGTAGGTAGTGATTGTTACTCAATTAATTTTAGTTATATAGAAAATACACTAGCTTTCTACTAAGAAACCACCATGTTAAGCCACCCACCTGAATAGTACCACACTCAATGAATTGCATCCAAGTGACCAAATATCATGAAGTTATTTTTAATTTAGCCATAAGTAAATCCAATGCCAACTTTATGTAAAGAATCTTTCAAGGCGCATGTTCTTCAAGAAGAATCTATAAGTTCAAAGCATTTCATGAAAACAGACGCAGTCTTGGGCACAGGGGCTTATGAATATATATATATATTTTGAAGGGTGGCTTATCAATAACTTGAATATGTTAAGGATCTTGAAACAGCAGTCCATTCTTTGTATGACTTCTGATGAAAAACACTCAATATTTATAAGTTCTCCAACTTGTTGCCCATAATTAGTAATCCAATTCTAATTTATACACTGCTGAGGCCAATTTTCAAGACAATCTTCATAATTGATTGAAATTTTTGAACGGAGAAAGAAAGGAATAATACACAAAGACCCGTATTTACATGTTTCCATTTAAGAGAGACAGAACCAAATACCATTAAATATGCGGTACATCCATGCATCTCTGAACTATCAGCTCAAAAACATACATTGGATGCAACTGACAGTTTTTCTCTAGTTATGAGTTCCGAAGTTAAGAAGAACAAACCTCCCCTCCTACGTTCAAATATATCTTAACGAGTATATTTCCATTCAAGATTATAACTACCCAACAAGACCTAACGTTTGGGTCTCATTCCAAATACAATCAAAAGAATTAAAAAAAAAAGTTCAACAAAGAACTTCATTAGATCACAAAACCAAGTCAAAGTTAATAACTCCTCCATGCTTATCAACAAATTTTAGAATATAAGAAGCAAAGAAGCACATAAAGTATCAGATTAAACTGAATAGTAGTTACTGTGCCTTGGCAGATCCCATGTCATTTCTTTTTGCAGCTTCTCTGATCGCTTTCTGCACATTCTTCTCCTCTCTCTGTATATCTAATCAAAGACGTAAAAAATTATAAATCAGAATTTTCGTCAATCTCAGTAATATGAAAACTACATACAAAAAAAATCCCAAATATAAATGACCTCGGATTTGGCGTTCGATATTTCGGCACTCTTGGCGGAGGCGACGCTGCCAATCTTTCAGTAATTGCTGTGGATTGGGTTTCGGCTTCAAAATATTCTTCATTTTTTCCATCTTTTCAGGAATTTATGACAGCAGCAAACGATTTTTTTAACTCTCGTTTAGCAGTTGCGTTAGATCTCTGCAACCAAGGCCGATTTGGGACCTATGTTCCGAATTCTTTTACCGGAAAAATATTCTCAAATTGGATTAAAAATAAATAAATAAAAAGATCAGATGAAAAGCAAAAGCAGTGCAGTTATATCGAAAATCAACACAGGTGTTCGAATCTGGATTTTGACTGGATGAGGACTTGGGAGTTGGGAGATGGCGCGTAAAGGTTTGGAGGGTGGGGTTGGGTCACGACTCACGATTGTGGAATTTCCTCTCACAATCAAGGATGAAAATATCGGTATCGACGAAAATATCGGTACCCTGAATTTATGGATATATCGGTGGAAATATCGATATCGAATATCGATATCGGTAAAAAATAGAAAATTCACGGAAATTTCATTAAAATGATGGAAATTTAACATGAAATTTTAAACAATATTATTACTAGTCTTAATACATTAATTGAACTTAAAATCTCAATAAAATGAGAATCTTACAACAAACATATCAAGAAAACATACGTAAGACATAAAACGATACAACAGTTGTTCATAATTATTGAATATTACACAACTAATACCAAAATGATGTCCTATGAGCCCCAAATGTAAAAGAAGAAAGACCATCTTGGTCTAAGCAATAATGGTACCAAGTCATCAAATTAGAGAAATTCTTGAAGCAAATGACCCGAGAATTGAGAATTAAAAAAAAATCCCTAAATATCCCGAAATTTTGACCAATAAATTACCGAAATTTTCATAATATTTCTCGATAATCTGCACATTTTGAATTACCCTGGACCGATATCAAAATTTCCAAAATTTTACCGAAATTTGACCGAAATTTTGGAAAAATAATCGTTCAAGTGAATTTCCATATCGGTACCCTCAAATTTCCGAAATTTCGGCGAAATTTCGCGAAATTTTAATCCTTGCTCACAATAAAGGGAGAGAAAATTGCATTTTCGATCATATAGAATTTGGAATATAGATCGCTTTTATTTCCAAGGTAAATAAAATTAAGGGAAAATGCACTTTTTTTGTCTAAATTTTATTGATTTTATTTTTTATTCTTTTAAATTTTAAATTTAATTTTTTAATTGAGCAACACTTACGTAGAAATTTTTACTGTAGAAATATTAATTTTTGAAAAATTCGCGGATCTAAATCGAGTCGGGTCGAATTTGGACATTTTTTTTTAAATTCGCGTAACTTGTAATTCCATATTTTTTCGCTCCCAGGTATGTTACAATTTGGGCAAATGCGTATTCAATTAGACAAAATATGTGTTACTAATTTAAAAAAAAATATATTTACTTTTCAAGTAACTATAAGAAAATATGTATTTTTGCAAGAATAAATATTTTATACTTAATTTATTTTTTATTCTCTTTGTTGATATATGTTAATAATATGTTGTTCATGTACTAATACATCATTTAATATCTTACATATGTTATATAAAGTATAATATATATTTTTCTAACGATAAATAAATATTTGTATATACAGTAACACATTTTTGATCTTGCAGTAACACACATTTACTCTAATTGTAACACTTATTTGCAGTAACACACATTTACTCTAATTTTATTACACATTTGTAGTAACACACATTTACTCTAATTATAACACATATTTACTCTAAGGCCTAACTTGGTTGGGCTTATAAGCCCATAATATGAGGTTGCATATTAAATTAATATTGCTTGGTATGTATGGTTAAATTAGTATAGATCCAAAATTAATATCGTCGACCCGGTACAAATCTCAGGCGTAATACGGCAATTTCACTGTTTCCTTCCTCAAAAACAATTCGACCATTTCCTCATTACAAATAATATGGCTTCTATAGTTCTGGCTCTACATCCCAAAATTACCCCCAAAATGAAAAGTTGAAATTTCTTCTTCCCAATTTTGCCTCTTTCTCATGCTCGGTAAAACCAAATGATTCTATCTCAATCGCAGATTTGCATGTACGGGCAACCACAATAACGAATCAACGAAGCTGGACGGAGTTGCTTGTTACGACAATGTCGATCTTGTTACGACGATGACCTATTGATTTCAGTCTGGTGAGGTTTTAAATTTTTTGGTGGCTAGAACCCTAGTTTTTTCTTGGATAGAATCTATCTTTTTCTTATGGATTGATTTTATGAAATGATGTTGATCGTATGTTCTTATGAACTCAAGAAAACATGGTTTTGTACACATTTTTTCCCAACTATATTCGTACTTAGTAAAAGAAATTTGGGTTAAGAATTGACATGATGTTGTCGTTCTATCTTCTGTTAATGGTGGATATGAGATGTTTCATTGAGTATGCCCACTATATGTTTGATGAAATGCACAAATTAAAATTCTAGATCCCGGGTGCTATCACCGGTTAATTTGCTTTGTTTTTTTATTGCCTACAACTGATTGTTGATACAGGCTTTGTTGTAAGCACTTGGCGCAGAAGAATCACAATGTTCCACCAGGTTTACCCTCTCTCTCTCTCTCTCTGTTCTACCATTTTAAAGTCTCTCTGAAAATAACATTTTGTACTTACTAACTGCATAATATTCATCATCAGAAATTGTGATTGACAAGGGAGTTTATCATCCAAGAAATGACTTCTGCTTGTGTGCTCATGCCATGATTGTGAGTTTCTTTAGGCTCATTTTTCTTTATTTTAACCATATATATTAGCTTGATGATGACATACTTGAGATTTCCAAGAATAATGCATGTAATTTACACTATAATTACGTTTCAGGATAGAAGCTCGTCATCATAATTTTCTAAAACATCGACAAGCTAAAGCTTCTCAGACAGGTTAAAAAAGAAAGGTACTGCTATTCTAATGTGGGCATTATTGTGGGCCATTAAAGTGGATATTATTGTGTTTTGTCAGTAAATAATGTGGGCATTATTATTTGAGGAATATAATTAACTTTAATGATGGCATTATTGTGTTTGTCAGTAAATAATTTTTAAAAAATATCATTGTTGTTAATAACTGGCAGTTTGTTAGAGTTGTGGATATTCATTGGTTGTCATACACAAATCATCGTAGTTGTGGGCATTATTGTGCATTTCTATCTAGTATTTATCAATCGATGTAGGCATTTTAATGCAAATCTGTCTAACATTTGTTAATCGATGTGTTTTCTCACTTGTTACGCTTGTCTGTATTCATCTCACTTGTTATTAGTAATTGAGTTTTACAATGTTATGCATTGGCTTTGCAGATAATTGTTCCTCTTCAATTAGAAGAACTTTTACCATGGTATCGTTGGCTAAGAGGAAACTAATTTTATTTTTGCTGGTGGAACGTATACAATGAAGGAAAAAAATTATTTGCTTTATTTTAGCACATATTATAATTACAACTATAAGATCAGTTAGACGACGTATGTCATATAGTTTGATAAATAAAATTCCACGTCAAATTGAAAATTTGAATAGATTGTACCTGGAAAATGATACTGCTTGTATCAAGAATCTAAGTATGGATTGCAATGCTTTTGCATGACTATGTTACTTATTACGGGAATTAGGTGTCTTAAGTAACCAAAAGTATTTGAAAGTGGAATAACAAGTGTCTATGTTCCTAGTAGTTTTGGCTCATCATAAAAAGCAAAGTATTGTTTCACATGATTATAGAAGGTCTGGTCAAACGGTTCATCGTTATGTCCATATTGTCTTGAAAGTCATTCTAAAACTGCACCATATCTTCTTGGTGAATCCCACTCCCGTGCCCGATGATTCAACAAATCTACGATGGAAATGGTTCAAGGTAATGCATTATTTTAATTCAGATTAGTTTAAAATATTATGTGTTCATGAAATGTCTATTTTGCATACAAACAGGGTTGTCTAAGTGCTCTTGATGGAATGTACATTGGCGTTCGAGTTGGTCCGAATGAAAAAGCTCTATATAGAACTCGCAAAGGACGTGTATCCACAAATGTACTCGGAGTGTGTGATACGAAGATGAGATTTGTATACCTTCTTCATGGATGGGAAGGGTCGGCATCTGATTCTTGGGTACTTCAAGATGTTGTTTCTCGAGTTCATGGGCTGAAGGTCCCAAAAGGTAAGCATACATTAGCCTGATTTATTTTATCAAGTCTTTAATTAAATTTTAATGTAATTTTATTATTATCGATATTGTTTATTGAGGAAATTATTATCTTTGCGATAATGGATATGCCAACTCCGAGGGTTATCTAGCACCCTATAGAGGGTGTCGATATCATTTGAAAGAGTGGGGGCCGAACACCAATCGTCCAACAAATTCCCATGAACACTTCAATATGAGACATATGCGGGCATGTAATGTCATTGAACGTGCATTTGGTGTCTTAAAAAATATATTTGGAATTCTTAGGAGTCCTTCATACTATCCAATGAAGACTCAAGTGAGGTTAATAATGGCTTGTTTTCTTCTACACAACTTCATCCGATCTGTTATGCCTGTGGATCTGTTGGAGCAAATAGCAGCACAAAATCCACTAGATGAGAGTGAATCTCAATCTCCTAATGTTATCGATACAATAGAATCATCAACGTAATTTAATAATTGGCGAGAGGAGCTAGCCAACACTATGTATCAGCTTTGGAGGACAAATGAATAGACAATTTTTATGTACACTAGTGTGCTCCATTTTTTTCTGTATTTGTAGAACTGTTATTATGTATTTGATCTATGTTTGGAGATAACTGGAAGTCTGAGGATTGAAAATATTCAGACATGTTTGAATTTATGTATGAGTTATTATTTATCAATCTTCAAACGGTCATCTCAGTTGTAGGTTCTGGAACATTACAGCTACAAGTTCCTGCAATTTCAATTGTAGCTGTAGGAATAATATTACAGCTGCAAGGTCTTGTCTAGCTATAGGTTTAGCAATTATACAGCTGTAGACTTCCCTTTTTACAACTATAACTTCCTTAGCCATTAAAACTTACAAGAATAATTAGTAACCAATACAATAAAATATATGTTCTGCACACATCAAAATCTAATCAAAACAAGGTACTTAACAAAAAAGTTTGCAGTGAGTCAACCATAAAAAAATGACCTTCATATAACTTACAAACTATTTTCAACTTGTAAGTGTCTACACGACTAAATTCAAAATAACAATGACTTATATGACTAACATATTTCTCCATATTGACTGATGAAACATACAGAAGGTGGACAGTGACCTTCATTTACAACATCATACAAATACAGCAGAGAAATTGGCTTATATTGCAGAATGAGTAAAAAGTAGGAAGCAAAAAATGTACAGGTTTGAGTGAAAATGAAGGTCGATACTCAAATACCCAAGTTTCGGAATCAGGAATACTCAAATAAACTAATCTAAACTAAAGTTTACTATTTGTTGTGAAATGTATATTTTTATTAGAAAAAATTAATATTAGTAGATTTTTTTTTAAAATAATTAGAAATATATTAAAAAATCTTGGCGCCGCCTAAGCACCGCCTAGGCGGCCTTGGCGCTTGAAGGTGGTCGGCCGCCCGCCGACCGCCGAGCGCCATTTACACCCTTGGATTTAACAGAAAGCAATTCTCTTCCAATGAGGATTTGTGCTTATTTTTAACATGCCAAGGTGCACGAATAGCCAGGGTTTGGCTTTCTGGTTTACAACTAAGGGTGATAGTCCTTGCAATCTAAACAATGCTAAGGATAAGGACTATCAATCTAAGCAAATACAGAAACGATTCCTACTACAACACTAGGGAAATTAAAACTTGCAAACTGTTGTTTGAAGTATGCTTTGTACACTTGGAATCTGGAGATTTCGATATCTTGGAAATTTCCCGTTACCTTGAATGGGGGCAAGATCTTTTGTATTTATAGGAAAGATTCAAAATAGATCCGTTGGGGGAGATCTTTTCAAATCTTCCTATTTTAGGTAGGTGCAGGCTGACATGTACTTGGTTGACCTTTCCCAATGCTTAATAGGGAAACTCTGTGGTCGCCGCCTGCAAAACCTGAGGAATAATAAATGTTGCGCAGACTCTGTACATGAGTTGTCGACATCTGATTCGCTCTCCGTTGAAACGGCTAGTTCTTGATCTGACTTCATCCTTCCACGTACATTTAAAACTCTGAGTGTCTTGCACTTTACTCAGGTCAAATGTTTGTCTTATCCGGAGTTACTGACATTCTTTTTGTCCTGAGGTGTTAACATAAATGTTAACTCTCATTAGACTTTTCATCAGGCCAATGTGAGTGTCAGTAAATGTACGCTCAGCCTGACTACTCAGGCTACTTCCGCCTTCACTGAGTAAGTCATGTCCTGAGCATGCTTAGAGTACTCAGTAGGAACATATCAGTGGGATTCGTCAGGGTTATCTTCGACGGGTCTCAGGATGAACTTCAGGTTCTTCGGAGATCAGCTTAGGTCGAGTGTCTTCAGGACGAACTCGGACCTTCAGGATTGAATGCCTTTCTGACTTCAGATCTTTGGGATGTCTCCATCAATCTTCAGTCTTCAATGCGTTCCCCCTGAGCTGATTACATGTGAATAGAAAAACTGTTCTAACCTGACTAGTGCTGAACTAAACAATTTTGACTAACTATACTTAGGCAATTCATCAAGGGTTTTGTGATCTGAATCAAAACACTCAGATTATATCAGGAGTTTTTGGATCTATAACTAGATGATGAGCATACCTCTTCATGTTTAGCCATTAGACAGATAAGTACTTCATTCTCTTCATCTGAGTCACTTGACTCACTGTCATCCAAATCTGCAGTTGACTTTTGAGAAAAAGAGGGACCTTCTTCCTGGTTTTTATCAAACTCTGAAAGAAGAGCTCTAATTCTCTCACTGTCAAACTTCTTTTTCTTTTCTTTCCTGACCTTCTTTTCTTCATATGTATACTTCACTACCCTAGGATATGGACAGTCTTTGATATAGTGTCCTGGCTTCTTGCAGTTGTAACCTAAGTAAGATGAGTTAGATCCACTTGATTTGTTGAAATTACCTTCTTTCCTTGGTGTAGAGTGCTTCTTCTTTGACCATCTTCCAAATTTCTTGAGCTGCTTTATAAAAAGAGTCAAATCTTCTTCTTTAGAATCTGCAGCTGCAATGTTGTCAGCAACTAGAGCTGTAACCTTTGCACTTCCAGGTTCTTTCTTCTGCATATATCAAATTCATAAGCCTCCAGATCTGAAAAGAGTTCAAATGTGGATATCTTAGATAAATCCTTTGATTCTCTCATGTTAACTACTTTCATGTCCTACTCATAGGGCAAAACTCTAAGAATTTTCATGTTTATTTCTATCTGGGAGTATTCTTTCCCAAGTGATTCAAGCTCATTGAGTATTTCAATGAATCTTAACTCAAACTTGTCCAGAACTTCTCCAGACTTCATTTTAAAGTTCTCGAACTTCTAATCTACAATCATGAGTTTATTTTTTTGATTTGGTCAGTTCCTTCACAGATCATTTCCAACTTTTCTCTAATTTCTTTTGCAGTTTTGCAGTACTTGATTTTGCTGAACACAATTTTATCCAAAAAGTGATAAATAGTGTTCTTTGCAACATTATCAAAGTTTGATCTTCTCTTATCATCATCTGTCCATTCCTTTATAGGTTTGGGGATGATTTGAGCTAGTCCACTGGACTGATCAGCTGCAGTATTCACCTTCTGAATAATAATGAGACCTTTTTCAATGATTGACCATACATCATCATTGATTACTGAAAGATGTGCTTGCATCCTTAACTTCCATTCATTATAGTCTTCTGCTGAGAACATAGGAACCTTGAATTTTACCATTTTAGGAGTTATGCAAGTATGCATGTGTATTTTTCAAAAACAAAAAGATCTAGCTAGGTACTGATCAAAACAGTTGCAAGCCAACTGCTGTGATACCACTTGCTGGCCCCTTTAAGTGGTGAAAGTCTAGAGGGGAGGTGAATAGACCTTCAAATACAATTTTTCAAACTTTATAAATAGAGGATACTAGAACCTTCAAAGTACCTTTAAAGTTTAAAACAATCTACAAGGTTTTAAACCTCAATGGTTACAGTTGTAGACTAAAGAGTTTACAACTGCAAAGTTTCAAAAACTTTAAAAAGAAATTAAAGCAACTTGTAGATGTTTTTCAGAGAGGTTTTTACACTTGAGAGTGTATTGAAAAAATCTCTTTGAGTGCAGCGGAATATGTGTAAGTGTTAATGAAAAACAATTTGAGTGATGGAGTTTACAACTGAGTGACTATGAAGTCAATAGCTGTAGATTCTTGATTCTGTAAGAACAAGTTTTATGCAGTTTTAGAACAAATGATGAATGTAACAGTGTAAGAATAAATCATATGCAATATAACAATAAATAAATAAGTGAGACAACATAATTTATAGTGGTTCTATACACATATCTCCTTCATCTACTGTTACACCACTTAGGTGCTAAATTCACTAAGAACTGATCACAAAGATCTCTTTACAAGTATTTCCCCCTCAAAACTAGATTTCACTAAGATCACTATTCGAAGGAAATACCTGACCTATTCACTCAGAGTAAATAGACTCACTAAGAGCCTAATACCTCACCAAGAGTAATCTACACAAAGTAGATATTACAACAGTATAAAAATATGTGAGGGAAAAACAACAAAAATTGATTCTTGCTAAAAATCCTAACCAACTATCCTATTAATCACAAAGGAAAAATCTCTCAAATAAAGCTCTCAGAGTTTCAGTTGATTGTAAACTTGCTTAGGTTGAATGCTTGAAAATGCTCGTATTGTTGTTGTTGTCCCCTTAGAATTCCTCTTCTATTTATAAGGGAAGAAGTGTGACTTATCCGTTGAGAATTCAAAATTTTAAGTTCTGGATAAGACTCCTCTTACTCTCTATAATAATCCTTCTCTTCCACTCAGAATAGTACTGGTTGTACTATTTGTCTTTATCTCTAAATCTGATTTGGCCTTCCATAATCCTTCAGACTTAAAAAATAATTCCTCCTTAAGTATTCATTAGTGAGTGCATATTAGTGATTCACTAATCTGAGTTTTAAGGGTTTTCTTAGCATCTTGATTTGTTGATGTTGTACTTAATCCACCAACGGTTTTCACTAGCTGTAGACATCTTCTTAGTCTTGTAGCTTTTACTCCTGCACCTTTCAGTTCCAACTGTAGGATTAATCTTACAGCTGTAAGGTCTTGTTCTAGTTATAAGTTCATCAATTCTACAGCTGTAGACTTCCCTTTCAAACTGTAATTTCCTCAATTCTTCAATTTGAACTTGAAATGTTAGTTTATACACATGCATTCTCATATTTTGCTATCATCAAAATCTACTCAAAATAAGATTCTAACAATATATAATACCATCATCAATCTTGATCAAAGGAAATTTATCTAATTTATTCGATTCAAAACGATGAAATCCAAATTTTTTGATAAATAATTATAAATAATTTAAATATATTATTAAAATCAAAAGATTGGCTTACATGTACTTGATAATTAAAATCAACCAGTTTAAAATTTACTAATACACAATAAAGATAATTCAAAATTTTTATTAAAATTTGGACGGGGATTCTATATTGCACAAGTGCGGGTGCGAGAGTATGGGAACAATATGATATGGATATAGGGATTCGAATTTTTAAAAAATTTGGGTGCGATTCATTAAGAATATGTCTATTATTTATATTTTATTATATATAACAGGTGGAAATTTTATATATTTATAAATATTTGTAAATTAATATACACAATTCATATTTTTTCTAACCAAAGCTTAAGTATATTAAATGATTTAATATAATTAAATAATAAAATATTAATTCAAGCTTCATTAGCACATTACATATATTATAATAGTGAATTTTATCTAAAGTAAGTATCATATTGTCAATTTAATTAAATTATATGAAATAATAAAAATTAATTGAAAAACTATATTTAATAATTAACAAGTAGGATTCACGAGGCGGATTCGAGTATCCGTTAATTGGATTGGCCACGTGGAGAATCAGATACGCATTTTCAAGAATCTCGCCCTATTTAGGGAGTTGGTGTGAATCAGATACTGTATTATGACAATTTTAGAAGAATCCATACACCCAAATAGGGATTCATTTTTATAGTATACATTGGAACTTCAAATTTTTAAAATACGTCAGTATATGCTTGAGAAAATATAAAAAATAATTCTGTAATTTTATCTGCATCCAAATTTAATCTTTTATATTTTTAATTTCTCAATCGAATAAGAAAGGAAATTTAACAAGTGGTTAACACTTTAAAATTGTGGCATAAAATTAGTTATTTTACAGTGGCATTGGCATGTTGAAGTGATGATAGCCTGCTGCCATCTCTTTCTCTCTCTCTCTTTTTTTTTTTTTTAATTATTCGGATACCAAGGTGATTTCATATTGGACAAAAAAGCTCATTCTTATTACTCAGTTACTATGTAAAATCTTTTCCTTATATCTTGAATAAAACAATTAAATATATGAGTAGGTCTCCTATGCAATATTGCACCGTGCAATATACTATTAAAATAAAAAAATTTAAAAATTTACAGGTCAACAGGGTCAAAATAACAAAATTCGTGGATTTTGATCGAGTCGGGTCGGATTTGGGAAATTTTCAAATTTCAGGATTTTCGCTCCCATTTAGTGATATTGTATGAGTAAATCTATGTTACTATAATGTCAAATTTGTGCTACTGGAAGAACAAATGTTTTTTTTTTTACATATATTCATTTATTTTTGTAGAAACAAATATTTTTAATACAATATCAGATCAATATATGTGTTACTATAAGAAAAAATATTAGTTTTTCATAAATATTAATTAATTTTTATAGAAATCATTATATTTTAAAATGTAGTAACACACATATGTTCATGTAGTATACATTCTGGGACTTTTGAGATATAATAACACATGTAAGATATTATTACATTAACAACATATTATCAACATAAAAACAATAAAAATTAAAAAATAAATTAAGAGACACGTATTTATTCTTGTAAAAATATATATTATCCTTATAGTTGCTTTAAAAGTACAAAAAATTATTTTTTTTAAAAAGTAACACACACATTTTGTCTTACAGTAACACACATATGTTCATGTGGTATACATTTTTGGCGTGTCAAGATAGTAACATATGTAAGGTATTATTACATTAACAACATATTATCAACATAAAATTAATAATAAAATAAAAAATAAATTGAGAAACACATATTTGTTCTTGTAAAAATACATATTCTCCATATAGTTACTTTAAAAGTACAAAAAATTAACTTTTTAAGATATAGTAACACACATTTTGCCCTACAGTATTATACATATGTTCATATAGTATATATTCTGGGACTGACAAGAATTTTTCTTGAAAATTTTATTGGATCTAATTTGACCCGCTAAGGATACGCAAATTTTCATTTAGGTATATTGCACGGATCGAATATGGTGCAATATTACATATTAAAATTTGTGTAAATATATATTTTTAAATGGACCAAACAATTAAGTGTGGGAATTTTTTTATTTTTTTTTAGGAAGTGAGTTTAATTTTGTATATTTTTTAAGGGCTCTCTGGTGAAATTTTCAAAATTCATTAAATATTTGAAAGAAATACAAATTTCAAAATTCGTTTAAGTATATGAAAAATATTAAGAATATATAATTCTCTCTTGATTTAACACTTGAATGTAATTAAATTGAGTAGGTATCTTGTAAATTTGAGCTCACATGAACTCGTAACACTGTTATTCATATATATTATCACTGTTATAAAAATATATTTATTTTTTAACAGTGATAATATATATGCAGAACAGTAGTGATAGTGTATATAAATGACATACTTAAATCCAATTGAAAAAGAGTTTTTTCTTCGAATTTTAAATATACTTTATGTCAGTATAATTTGTGTGTAAATTTACTCAAGGGAAGAGACTATTACTATTACTGCATAAATTAATAATCTAAAGAAGAAATCTCTTTATCAAATCCGAATTTATAAACAAATCAAGAAAATGAAATTCTAATTGTTCTGCAACGCAACGGTCAAATTAGAAGAACTAATTGAAGATTAAAAACCTAATAATCGAAGGGCAAAAGATATTGAGTTCCTTCATCATTCTCCATCACGTACGGATAATAATCCCCTCCACTTTGATCGTCAATCGGAAAATTCACGCACGGTTGCGGTTGTAGATAATCCCCGCCAATTTGATCGTCAATCGGTTGCGGCTGTAGATAATCACCGCCACCACCACATTGAACAGTAGTAAGTTCCGCCATCTGAAAATTTGTGTTTGGCCAATGATACTCATAACTCCCGTAATCTGGCAGATTCACGTAGAAGGGCGGCGCCACCGCTGGTCCGGCGGCGCTAGTAGAAGCCAAGGGATTAATATCCAGGTTTTTGGTCTTCTTCAAAAAATCAACTCTTGATTTGACAATCTCACACTTAAGCCTCAATTGATGAGCGAAGGCCCTGAGGACTGCTGGATCTTTGACCTCATCAAATTTTTCATCCCAAGTTGGATACTTTTCTTCATGTCTCGTCTTGAGCTTAGCGAGTTCGTCCTCTGCCTTCTTTCGCTTCTCGTGGAAGAAATCAGGCAGGCCGAAGGTCTTGCACTTGCGGTGGTCGCCTTTCTTTGACTGGTACTCGTGGATAATTCGGCAAGTTTTGAAGAGATGGTCGGGGGGATAAGTTTGTTGGTCATCATCGTCAGGGGATTGGATGATGATGCAGCCCTCCACGCCACACAGAGTTTTGAGTTCATCCAGTTTCTTCTTCAAACTCTCCTTTCTCTTGTTGAACGAAATCATTCTTGCCGCCTTGTTCGGAATCAATTTCATCTCCAATTTACGACGCCCCATCTCGAATGTGTTGTGTCTTCCACTCTCCAAAATTTTATATATATAACTTGCACAGAGGGAGAGGACTTGTTTCCTTATTTTGTTTGATACTCTTAGATTTGAAATTAATGTTTAGAATAGTTTTAATTTTGTGGCAAGATTTATTACCATATAATGCAACGGTTAAAAAAGGAAGAGAAAATCACATCGTTAGGCCTTATGCTATTGACTCATAGCTAGCTTAATTACCATATATGCCTTTCATTGCTGTGTATCCTTTTGTATGCGAGTGTTAACAATATTTGCAGTAAATAATTAATTTGTATGTGTGCCACTCTTTTTTCTTTTGGATAAATCTTCAGAAATTCTTGAGCGAGTTCAGTATTGAAATATTGTGCATAAGATGCTCGATAAAATTCTTGAGTGAAACTGCTTAAAATCAAAATCCTTTTTAGTGGAGTGAGTGAAACCACAATTAGCAATAACATGGATTACTTCATAATTTGTATTTTGTTTTGTAGGATAAATATATGAAATACGAGATTAACTGACTGAATTATATGTATGTTGCCCTTTTTCGGAGGTTTTTCAACGGAAAAAGAGAACTTGGTTATATATAAATGTTAATATTAAGATGACTGGAATCAATATATGCTGCTTAAACTTTTTATAAATTTGGAGTAATACGGTAATCATCATATATTATATATGCTTAATCAAGTGAACAACAGATAGTAATTCATTTTAAAAGTACACAATGGAACTTGTAATTTTAGAATACATCAGTGTATGTAATAAAAAGGTAGTTAAAACAAGCAAAGTAGCTCATCTGTGAAGCTTGAGAAGTTACATGTCATTCACTGCTCTGGAGTTTAGTTTTTCTTCAGGTTATTTCAGTGATTTTGCTGTGAACATCATTGTTTTGGATGAAGGTAAGAGGAACAACATCTAGTCCCTTTCGCACTTTGTTCCTCGCATCAAAATCTGTGTATAATCAGTTGAGGTAAAGGCTTTTTGCCATTAATATTCAATTCTGATCTCTGTGTGTTGCTGTGGTTGAATATTATCATTTCTTTCATATTTGAATTTACTATTTTGGTGAAAAATATTTGTTGCTCGTGAACTGTTGTTGATTAACCAGGAAGAAGTGGAGCTATTAGGAATCGCACCGCAAATCTAAGTCCGCTGTTTCTCGTTCCACGTATGTGTTCACTAGGCATGTTGTGATTTCGAATTATGAATTTGCATTTGGTATATTGATGGGCATATATGTTAGCAAAACAGTTAGAAGATGTTCTTCTGCCCTGTAGGTTCACTTCTTATAGTGCTGTTTGGTATTATTATATGGACTTTCATGTCAGTTTTCTTATATTCATAGAATGGAATTTGAAGGGTAAGTAAACAAAACTTATTACACGTTCATGAGTAAATTACATATAATTTATTATTCACCTAACCATTGCTCAAAGCAAGAGGCTGCTATAACTTGTGGCCTGATTTTTCTGGTGTTAAGTAAAAAATTCTAGAAATGTGTTTGAAAGAAAAGTAAGTCAGGCAAAGATAGACGACTGCTACAGCATAATGTTGAACCCAAGAGAAAAGTTACCTTTTCTATGAATACAAGATCCAAGATATCTGACATGACATTAAGCAGTAAATCTGCTGGACCTAAAATAAGTACTGAAAAGGAACGACATACAATACCAATATTTTCCAAAATAGAGGGACCCAAACTGTCTCCAAACCATTATTCTTTCTCAGTTAGTATCAACGTTTAAATTCAGGACCAATTTGGCAGAGGAGATGAGATAAGGGAACGAGAAAAAGAAAAAAAATGATGAAACCCTTTAGATAAAATGAGAAAAACTACTTCCTCCGTCTTTCTATAAGTTGCTCATGTTGCCATTTTCATCCGTCTTTCTATAAGTTGCTCATTGCTTTTTTACCTTTTTTGGAAACTACTATTCACTTCTTTATTATTATTTTCAATATTTTTTACACTATTTTCATTACTTTTTCACTTTTCTCCATCACATCACTCATACTTTTTCACTTTTTCTATCACATCACTTATACTTTTTCACTTTTTCCATCACATCACTTATACTTTTTCACTTTTACCTTAATTCGTGTGCCCAAAAGCAACGAACAACTTATAGAAATACGGAGGGAGCATTTAATTTGATTTTTTGGTAGAATGTTATATGAATATTGTGAATTATAATAGTTTGTTTGATAAAAGATATAATAGATATAAAAATGGGAAAAATATAATATTGTTCAACAAATTGACAAAAATTACATATTGGTCCCGTGCAAAATCAAAAAAGTGCTTCCGTGCAAAAAAAAAAAACACATACTACCGTGCAAATTTTTAAAATAATTTGTAAAATATAGTGATTTTTTTGAACCAATATGTAAGTGACCATATAAAAATACTATTTTGCCCTTTATAATCTATCTATAATAAATATATAATAATAAAATGTTGGGCCAAACTAGGCCCAATTCTTTTAAATTTATTTTATTATAAATTTTAAAATTTTATTGTAAAGATCATATAGCTCAATTAAGTAGGTATTTCAAATGTTCATTTTTTCTTTCCAAATTTGTAAGAAAAAAATAAAAAAAAAACTTTATTGATTGATTTAATAATATTATTGGCATAGTTTGTAAAATTTTTAAAAATCTTTAATGGTAAAATCTAAAAATTCTCTTTGGAATCATAATATCAGATATTTCATTTTATGTGTTACTTTATCATTTAACTCATGCATAATTCTTGCAGTTATGAAGTGATTTGAATAATAGTTGATTTTTTTTTTTAATTGTGTCTCCTTCAAGTTTTAGAATTCTAATACATATTTTTTCAATGGTCAAATACACATATTCAATTTTTTTTAAGCAGGCGAACTAATACATATTGTTTAAAATTCTACAAATTTGGGGTGTGTATTATCAACTATTAGAACATGAAACTATACAATTTATAAGAACTTGATTTTTGATCGGATCAACAATAATATTTTTTCAATGATCTAAACGGTTAAACAAGTCAAACTCCCTGTTAGTATACAAAGGGTGAATATATTTTTATATATTTTATCTTATACTTGAATATATATTGTATTATATATTATTATAAATGAGACATGAGCCTTAGTGTATTAATACTTAAAACAAAATATAATTGAAATAGTAAAATAGTATTTTGTCACAAATATAAAATACTCTATTAGTAAAATAGATAAGTCTCGCATATTACAAGGACTATTAGTCATATTAATATTCAAAGTATATAATATTATATAATATAATAAAAATTAAATTTTAAAAGATGTATTAATTAAAGTTAATACAACTTTTATTTTTCATATCTCTAAAGTTTTATTATATAAAAATTATTTAAGTTATAAATAACGATAAAATTAAATATATAATAATTTTTTATTTATTGATTAAACTATGTAGAAAAAAAAGGTAATCTGAGGAAGTTTCTTAAAAATATATCGATCAATTAAACAATATGTTTTACAAATTAAAATATATATACATGAGGAACACTCACGTGAAACGTTTCACGTCGTGAAACGGGTAAATTTTAAAAAAAGGCGTGGATCCCAGGCAATCCGCGGGTCAAAGATCGGGTCAACCATGAAATCCGCAATTCTTAACCCACATCTCATAAATCCTGACTTTCCCAACAAGAAATCAACTCCAAAAAAAAAAAATGGCGACACCAGAAGAAAATTACAACGGCGAAAACGACGACATCAAATGCAAGATTCTGATCAGCAAAGCAACAAAATCATTTAAAGCAAGTCAAGAACAACAAATCAAGGAAAATAAGACGAAGAACACACATAATATGGACGATTATTTCCCAGATTGCCAAATAATATCAACAGCAAATTCTGCGAGTTCTACAACAGGTAACACGAATACATAACACATTGGAAAAACATTACAAAAATATGTGTTACAAAAATACTATTAAATATGTTACTTTATTGACATATGTATGTTACTATATAAAAGATTTTGTGTTACTTTTTAAAAATAGTTAAAAATATGTTACAGAATTTAACATATATGCATAATTAAAAGAACAACACATTGGAAAAATATTACAGAAATATGTGTTACTCAATGTATAAATATATGTTACTAAATGAACATATCTATGTTACTATTCAAACTGTGTTACCAAATGAACATATACATGTTACTATTAAATATGCTACTTTATTAACATATGTATGTTACTTTTTAAAAATAGTTAAAAATATGTCACAAAATTTAATATATATGCATAATTAAAAGAACAACACATTGGAAATACATTGCAAAAATATATGTTACTCAATGTATAAATATATGTTACTAAATAAACATATCTATGTTACTATTCAAACTGTGTTACTAAATGAACATATACATGTTACTATTAAATATGTTACTTTATTAACATGTGTATGTTACTATATAAAAGGCTTGGTGTTACTTTTTAAAAATAGTTAAAAATATGTTACAGAATTTAATATATATGCATAACTAAAAGAACAACACATTGAAAAAACCAGAAAATCAGCGATAACCGTCGCAAAACCGTCGAAATAACCTCCGGAGACCGAGAAGAAGGACGTGGGAATGAGAGAGAACGAAAAATTGAGAAGGAAAGTGTGAATACGAAGTTTGAAAAGAATTAATAACTGACCCGTTTTCTAATTCTCGAATCTTGCATAACCCACTTCAGAAAATCTGACCCAATCCACCAGTTATAATTTGACTCATTTAACAATATGATATCGTTTCACACCGTAAAATATTTCATATAAGTTTTTGTGTATATACATACATATATATAAGTAAAGAATATATAAAGAAAAAATAGTCAAAATAATAAAATTTAGTTAAGAATTCTCATTCTCATATTAAAAACTCATATTTTTTAATAATAGCTAATTTACACATCAAATTTAAAAACAAAAATCAATTAAATTATGACACACTATCAAACTTAATCACGTTATAACACATAATAAAATTTAAGTCCTCTGTTTTAGAAGACACTATATAATTGAATTTTTAGAAATTTTTGTATGGGTGTTGAATTATTATATATAAATAGATGAAGCATTTTTTGATAAGTGTGTATTGTTTAATTTTTTTTTTTTAAAAAAAAGACATCTTTGTGTATAATTATTAGTGGAATGATGTGCAATTTATAGATCTTTATTAGTAATTAATAGAGAATTGTGCAATATTTTTTGGACAAATGAAATAATGTATAAGAGGATTAATACTTGACATTAAAATTCTTAAATTCGTACATATTAATTATACATAATAAATTCTATTAATAGAATTAAAAAAAAGGAAGAATTACATAATGCAACATTTACAAGACCCATATTTAAAAACACAACACACATAATTGCATATTTCAAAACACAACACTTTCTCAATTAAATAAATATTATTTCTCAATTTTCGTGCCCTGAACTCTTTAAAGTTTTTCTCTCTCCTCTTTTTTCTACTTCTTCACACTCTCTCTCCTCTTTCCTCTATTTTCTTCCTTTTCATACGTTTCTCTCTTTTATTTTTTCTACTTTTTCACACTCTATCATATCTCCTCTCTTTTCTTCTTTTTTCAAACATTTTTTTTATTTTGTTAAAACATTTACGGTCAATACTCACCACGCATGCATCTTCAATTCTTTTTCTATTTTTTTTTAATTTTGAATTTCCCAATATATATTAGTGTCGGGTTATTATAATTGTATATAATGATTTTGTAGGGATAAAGCCCAAATTTTTTGTTGAAAGTTTGACTTTGATTTATTAGGAGATATAAATTGGGTTTTTGTAGGAGATTTAAAATTAATTTTAAAAAAGTATAAAAATATGTTACGTTGTATTTTTATAAACCATCATTAAAATGACTGAGGGAATATTTTAAATATAAAATCTCAAATAAAAAAATTACAAAAAGTCGATGATATAGAAAAAAAATTCGGATCCTTCAAATTTTAATTCTTTTTCAGATTTTAATTGTTGTACACATATTCAGATTTTAATTCTTTTTCATATACTTATATTCGAATCCTACAAATTTTAATATTGAATACTTCTAATATGTTTTTGAATACAAAAAAAAAAAAATGAATACACCGCGTAAAATTGTGAATATTACTAAATTGTTGTTGAATATTCATATTCGAATTTCAAAATTGTGAATATTACTAAATTTTTGTTGAATATTCATATTCGAATTTCAAAATTGTGAATACTGCTAATTTGTTGTTGAATAACTGTTGCATAATAAAATTGTTGATTTTCAAAATTGTGAATACTGCTAATTTGAATTTTTTATAATTTAGATTTTTTTTATTTTGTTTAATTCAGATTCATATTTCAATTTTTTTTAATTTGTTGAATTTTTTTATACACATATTCAGATGTCAATTATTTTTCATATTCGTACATTCGGATCCTGCAGAATTTAAATACTGAATACCTCTAATTTATTTCTGAATATCAACAAAAAAATAATACAACGCGCAAAATTTTGAATTTTTGTTTTTAATTTGTTGAATTTGTTCTTGAATATTCAAATTCGATTTTCAAAATTATGAATACTGTACATTTTAAGTTAATATTCATACTCAAATTTCAAAAAAATTATTTTTGTGAATACTATTAATTTAAATTTAAATTTAAATTTTCAAAATATATTTTTTGTGAATATCAGAAAAATTTAATTTTCAAACATATTTTCAAAATTCATTTTTGAGAATAGTGAAGATTTGTACGTGGCATCAAATTTGACCAAGCCCCCATTACCAACTAAATTGGAAAGAAGACAAATAAAAAAATTAAAAAAACAAAAAATCTGTAAACCAAAAAATCTGCAGACTCTATAAGCCAATTTTATACATAATTTTTGTGAACAACTCGAAATAATGGAGATGTTGGTTTCATTTTCTCAATAAGGGCCCCATACCTAATTAGGGGTGGCAATGGGACAGGGCAGGGCGGGTATTTAAATACCCATGCCTGCCCCGCCCTGCCACATGCCCCGCCGCGGGGCAGTATATTTTGCCCCATGCCTGCCTTGCGCGGGGCAGATCCGCCCCGCCCTACCCCATTCTGCCCCATACTTCATATACTAAAATTTAAGAGAAAATTACAACCATGGTCTACTTTAACACTTGAATTCCTAATTAAGCCTCAACTGTAGCCTAATTCCACCGAGAGACATTATTATACCTTATTTACCCCTATATCTACAATATACCTATTCTCAGCCTAGGTACCCCTATGTCTGCATACCATATAGATTCCTTGCCCCTACGGTACCCCTAGACGTCATATCACTGACCCTCTCTCTATCACTCTCTCATTTCCTCACCGACTCTCTCTCTTCATTCAAATTCAAACACAAACGGTGAGCTTCAATCCGGGCGGCAGCGAGCGCAGGAGGGTGTGTGATGGCAGCCGACGGCGAGCTTCGATCTGGAGAAGGTGCGACGTTGGACGATTGCAAGCCCCAAACGGCAACGTCTACGCGAACAGATGAAGGGGGAGATGGGCTTCTGTCGACTTCAAACGGCGACGGATCCCGAACAGCGAAAAAGAAAGAGATGAAAGAAAGAGATAAGAGAGTAGAAGCAGAAGGGGGAGGAGGTGGGCGGACGAGATGCCAAACGGAGGAGATGGGGTGGTAGTCCTGCGATTTCACACTCTTCAGATCCTCACAGGCGGCAGTGGTCCTTCAGATCCTCAATTTCACACCCTTCCTACTCTAATACCGACGTGGGCGTACGGGACGGCGGACGACACCGACGTGGGCGAACATTTTCCAAGCGGGACGACGGTGTGGCCTGGACGGCGGCGCGGCCTGGTTTGCTGTGCGCGAGGTCGCCACGAAGAGTGGTTGCGGAATTGATATGGAATTTGGGGTAATTGATATGGAATTTGTATATTTATTTGTATTCTGATCCCAGGAAAATTTGAAATCTTCTTTCTGTATTTGCTTCTTTTGTTTTAAGAATGGCCCAAGTAATTTATCAGCAATCCCCTGTTTTCTTTTTCTTGTTTTAGGTCTTTTATTCTAGCTTTTGATCGTTGGTATTTTCTTATAATGCTGAACATTTATTTTTGAGTGAATGTAAGTTATTATTATATTTTCTTAGGGTACTACTTTCGCCGGAAAATTTATGAGTGAATGTAAGTTATTATCATCATTTTCGCTGGAAAATTTTGTAAATTTGTGTTGCCGGAAAAGAGACGCAATAGTACAATAATCAATACTATAGTACATTACGAATCATTGTGGTACAGAAGCAATAGTACACCAATTTGTTCAATGGTACACACGCACAATAAATGGTACACATCGCCGGAATTTATGATCGGCAAGTTCGCTGATATTTGCTCAAATAGTACACGATGTGACACTCTTTCAGTCACAAGTACACACATAATCTCAATGGTACACATAAACTTTTTGTACAGTAATCTACTGTTTGGTCTGCAGTAAATATAATCTACATTCCCTTGTCTAGGTTTTCCCACCCATGCATTAAATTGGTGTCGCTGAGTTGGCAAAGCTATATGCTTGTAATGTTATGATTTTCTTGATCGTTTGTGTACAAAAGTGGCTTTACATCAAATCGACGTCCAAACATCATTACTTTTGTGTATAGGTGTCTGACAAGGAGTACCCTATAATTACCTAGTTGCAACAGTCGATGTTGAATTATTAATTACATTGGTTTGGCTTTCAATGTAATATTAAAAGTGAAAATCCTTATATGTATTATAGATAGATAAATGAGCCTTATATGAAAGTTGCCCAAAATTTAATATATATATATATATATATATATATAATTTAGATATATCCATTAAATCATATTCAACATAAATAATTAACCATGTTCAACACATTATATTAAAAAACCAAAAAATTAAACCATCTTACAAGTCCAACAATCACGTTCAACAAATTAAATCCAAAAATCAAGAAAGTGTAAACCCTAATGAAAGAAAGTATTTTTTATTTATTTATTATATTTTAGATATTAATTATTAATATTTAGATCATAATTTAGAATATCTTATATATAATTTTCGATTATATTAGTTTAATAATAAATAAAAAATATTTGATATTCTTATATTTATTTTATATAAAATATAGTATATATATATATATATAAATAATATATATTATTTAGTATATAATATTTTGCGTGGCGGGGCAGTAAAATTGTAAACCCATGTCTGCCCTGCCCCATGCGCGGGGCGGGGCAGGTTGCCCCATTCTCAGGACGGGGCGGGGCGGGGCTTACCCATTCAGGGCGGGGCAGATCGGGGCGGCTATTGGGCGGAGCGTTTTGCCATCCCTACACCTAATAACTTCTACCATGACTTGTTACGTACATTATACCACACATTTAATTTGATTTGATTTTATTTGTTTGTGTAGACAAAATTGACAGCTATACTACTCTGTTCAACCCACCTCACCATCACAGAAATCAACTCACGTCTGCACATACCCGCCGCATTCTTGCCGGAGACCGTAATCGCCATTCAGCCATCGCCGGAAACCGCTCAAGCACAGGCACCAGTGCCTTGTTGCTTGCGACACCACAACACAACTTCCAGAAACCGCCTTCAGTGCCAGAAACTGCTAAGAAGCTCGCCCCTCCTACGTCGCCTGTTCGCACACTGTCGTCGGAATGGCGAAACACCAACACAGTCGCTGCTCACCAATCTGCCGCCTTAATCCGCCGTTCATCCGACTCGGAAACCGTCTCCAGTCCCAATAGCGTCGCTCCTCATTCCACGAAATCGCTCAGCAGAAATCGCTACGCCTCAAGCCAAACGCCGGAAATAACCAATGCCTCAAGTCGTGAAATGAGAGACATTATTTTAAGAGAGAGAAAGATGAAAAGGTTGAGAGAGAAAATTGGAGATGTAAATGGGCAATTCAGATTTTAAATTTTGAAATATGGAGTGAGAGGAGAGAGAATTAGGAGAGAGGAAGAGTGGTGAGAGAAATGAGGAAAATAAGATTTTTATATATTTTTTAAAATTGGATGATTTGATGGTTGCAGGTGGAGTACCCCACAAAAGTGTTGCGCTTTGAAAAGTTAAATTTTGAGTATTGCATTATGTAATATCACTCTTGTAATTGTTGCATTATGTAACCCACACTTAAAAAAATTATTAAATAATATCATATGATAAATTGTGCCTCGCACGGGTAAAAAATTAGTAACAAAAATAATAAATCAGTCTCAATTATTATATATAAAAGGTGAATGCCACCTGTTATTTTCCCCTCCTTCACAATGTGCCATTTGTTTGCCTACCAAAAGCTGTACCTACTACTTCAAAGATTAATAACTCACGCTTCCTCTCCCACCTTAAAATAAAACGGCTACCTTAAAAACATAACTATTGTAATTGTTATCTCTCTTACTTCTCTTATTAATATGATTAATTATGTTGGATTGTAATGGAAATTCATAATAGAAGCACACTCCCAATTTCTGGGTTTTTAGCCATGGAAAGATTGCAGAGAAAGGTCCGCATTCGAAACTGATACTAAATCCCCAAGGAGAATACAATCGCCTCATACAACTCTAGAGTTTCAATATAGAGGTGATGATGTGTGATGACAAATGTGGAGTTGATGTCAACACAGATTCTGCTTAAATGGAAATAAATAGTGGTCGTCATTCACTCTAATTAGAGAAAACTACACACGATGAAGCTCATAATTCGATGAATAAGCATGACGTATCGTTGTACCGCCTAGCTTGCTTGAATAAACCAGAAATTGTGGAGCTGATGTTTGGTTCTTTAGCTGCAGTGGTCAATGGTGTGATATTGCCACTGCATGGGCTCAGTTTCGCTAGGGTGGTCAGAACTCTTTAGCGTGCATGTTTGTTGCTCTGGGTGTGGCATCTTTCATAGCGACCCCAGCAAAGACATACTTAATTATTTGCTGTGGCAGGGTCTAAGTTGATCAAACGGCTGCGTTTGATGTGCTTCGAGAAAGTTGTTGACATGGAGATGAGTTGGTTTTATCGGGCTGAGAACTCAAGCGATTCGATTCGCTCTAGGCTCTCTGTGGATGTGAAATACGTGAGGAATTTGGTAGGTGAACCGCTTGCTTTAAATGTTCAGAACATCGTAACGATAGTTGCAGGATTGGTAATTGGTTTTGGAGCAAGTTGGGAGCTATCCCTCATAGTGTTGTTCATGCTGCCTCTCATTGGACTAAATGGATATCTTCACATGAAATTTGTAACAGGTGTTACAGCTGATTAAAAGGTATGAAAGTTGAATTACCAATTCTATTAGAAGTATGCAACAATTTCAATTTACAAGTCTAATATATCAATGCATGTATCTAATGGTGTTACTTATGTCAATTTTGGATACGACACGAAAATGATACAAAAATTGCGGGTTAGTGTCTAGGCTTATCGTGTTTGTGTTCTTATCGTATCGACCTGATAAGGATACAAATATTTTGTGTTGTGTTCGTGTCGTATCAACCCGTTAAACACGATAAAATTAACGGGTGACACATTAACCCATTAGCAACATGTTAATCTGTTAGTGATCTAATATACATTATTAATGTGTATTTGATAGTAGCACATTAATAAATTTCAAATTTCAAACATTAATATATTATTATTAAAATTGATAATAAAATATAAAATTTATTAATTTTGTGTCCTTATCGTGTCGTATCGTGTACTTATTAATTTATTAAAATTGGTAATAAATGTCTATGTCTTGTTTACACGAAAAATTTCGTGTTCATATTGATGTGTATCTCATCACGTCGTGTTCGTATTTCACCTTATTGTATCGTTATCATGTCGACACTATAAATGACACGATAACATGATTTGTTAACCTTAGGATTAATTTTATATTCTCAAACTTGTTGATACACAATTTTGTGATTATATTACTGATTTACATACATATAATGCAGAAATTGTATGAAGAAGCAACCCAAGTTGCCGGTGATGCTGGAAATATCCAAACGGTGGTTTTTTTCTGCGCCGAGGAGAAGGTGATGGAACTGTGACTTTTCAATTTGTAGCGAGATGAGGTAAAGGTTTCAAGTAGAGATTGGGCTTTCAATTTCCGACCATGGGCTTTGACGGTGGCAACTATGGCTTCCATTGATTTTTGGGGAAAACGTGATTCGTGTTCATGTTTTATGATGTCACAAACAGACTTGACAGAAGTGTGTTCAACCGTTGGTCAAACATGATACGTGTTCACTTTTCTCTTTAAAACGTAAACACCATTCACGATTTTGCTTAAAAATGTAATTTCACGTTAATTTCTTCAATAAAAATGGATACTGCAATTTTTTGAAAAAACCCTCAATCAGTTACAAAAAAAAAAAAAAAAACTTCAATAGTTCTATGCATTTCACGGAAAAAAATTATAATATTTAAACTCAGTATTATCTATACTAATATAAAAGAGCTTAGCAATTGTTAATCTTTTTTTTGACATTTTTGCCCTTATTCTATTTTATTTTCTCCATTTCTGTCCTTGCTCCATCCCTCTTCTTCCTCATTTTTTTTATCTGATTTGTTGTTTGTCTCTCTCCCCTCCCCTCTCCTTCCTCTCTCATCCGAACCATTTTTTGTCTGTTCAAATCATCTCTGATCCCAATCATTTTTTAGTCAATTAAACACACGATAGTGTCATTGAATCTGGTAACCCTAATCCTTAATCCTTCTTCTGAAATCCAATTCCCAGCTACCCTTATTGATGTAATTTTCGTAAGCGCGATTATGTGGCTATAATAACATCGATTACATCAACAATATGCTAAAATAGACATATATGTGAGGTTTTATATGTAAGTAGGTAGGTCGTTTATATAAGCACATCGTTTAAGCAGCACTTCGTTAGGGGGTAAATTTTGTATCCTTTATTGGTTACATTATATAGGAAATACAAGCTGCTGGATCGTCACCAGCCTACATCATCATAAGCTGCTGGTCAGCAGCCAGCTTCACTAGAAGCTGTTGAACAGCTACCTGCTTCACTATAAGTTGCTTACTCGTCACCAGCTTACTTCATGAATAGCTGGTGACTCGTCACGACGTTCTTCGATCTTGTTCTTTCTTCAGGCTTGATCAATTCTTTTGGACACGTCAATCCAGACTTGGTTAATTACTTCCTTAAGCACGCACGTCAATTATTTCATCAACAGTTGCCCCTAGCCTGATGTTTGTTTGAATCATAAATGAATAATGAGTATCAGGCTATCTAGAACCTTGCAAGATTTCTCCGGTGTAAGGAAGCAGATTGAGCTTGAATTGATATACCTTTCGCTCTGTTGTTTTCTTTGTGCTTTTATTTCCTTGTACTCATGCATAGATGCATCAAGTGTGGCATCACAGGATTCTATAACCGTGTTATGAATATACAGAAGGACGCTACATGCCTCGTTAAAAACCTAGCCGTAAATCACCCTTGTGGATAAACCGGTCGTAGGGAAAAAAATTATCGTGCCATCGGGAAGAGGAAGAATTGGAGGAGCTGCACTGATTGATTTGGGAAGGGGGGGGGGGGTAAACGCGAGAACAAAGAATAGAGGGTAAAATTGTCAAAAAAATGTTTCACATTGAGAAGTCTCTTTTTAATATAGTATAGATTAGTTAAATACTTTAATGTATGGAACCACATCAGAACTATCTTGAAGTAGGAGATCAAATGGCCCAAACAATCCATCAATGAGGGCATGAGGCCCAATTACCGAAGTAAATTCAACCCCAGTCTGTGCAGTTGGTAACCGGCCCAAAGGAGACATTTGGGCACCAGGCCCAGAATTTGTAACCGGGTGTGGGGGTGGCGCTAGAGGCGAAGAAATGACCATCGGCCGGTGCGAATCCGGGCGGCGGTGGCATGATCAATGCAATACGGCCAGTGGTAGGATCACTTACAGGTTGCATGGCCCCACTGGGCGTGATCTGACTTTGTGGACGAGGATCTCGAGTTCCGTTGGAGTATGGAAAAACAGTAAGTGAGGACGACAGTGTGGTGCTGGTCATCGATTTGTGGGAGACTGTCAAACTAACTGTTGGCAGCAGCAGTGGATTGACAATGACTTGAGCGGAGGTGAATGGCAGAGGGGGCAGTGGCTGTTTCAGGAGTTGGAGTTTTTGACTGGTTGTCGGGGATTGGTGGTGGAAGGGTATTTTTTGGTTGGTTATCAGACCGTGTGATAGTGGTGTTTTTGGTGTTGAACGGATTTTAGACTGGACATGGGATTTTCGGGCAGTAATCGAATCTAGATGGGAATGTGTCATGGCACTGTTGCAGCAGTCATCAGGGTTGTCAACAATGGGGATTGGGGTGGTAAATAACCGAGGACTGAAACAAAAATACGTCTCATTGGGAGTAGTTGTCAAAAATCCCATCGACGGTGATTTTCCATAGAGACCCGAGGAAATCAAATTCCTCCTCATCCGAGCTTACACGTCGATGGCATAAGGCTGTAATAGCGGACTCCCACACCTTTAAGGATTACACGGGCGAGCGGTGGCTGGAAGAGAGACGTGATTGGCGGCCGGCTGGACAGAAGTAATGCGGAGACACAAAGACATCATATCTTGTTTCATTATTCCTGAGACTTCTATTTATAATAAATTAGATTAGGGTTTAGGCAATAAAGTCTTAAAAGCCCGGCCTAATAACAATTAAATTAAATTTAAATAAAGTCCTACACTCTATGAAATATAAACAACAATACTAATTAACTAAATACATTTAATCTCTATCTACATTAAAAATAGAATAGCTTAAATAAATTATTCCGGTATTCAGTTTTCGGTTTTGCAAACATGTTTATGTGTAGCTTAAATAAATTATTTCGGTATTCACTGTTGGTTTTTTTTGCAAACATGTTTATGTGATGTTGCTGAATTTGTAAACTACTTTAATTTATGTTACTCCTTATTCTTTTGAAAGTGAAAGTGAAAGTGAAAGTGAAGAAATTAAATTTTTATTGGAGAGCAGAGTATGCACGTATGATGATTCAAGAAGTCAATAGTTATATATATTTGTGTCTTGCTTATAATTTACATTAATGATTATTATACTTTTTAAAATATAATTTATTTTCAATAGAGTGATGAGCATCGAAGAAAGTGCACAAATATTGATAATAGAAACATTTTTTTAATTGAAGAATATAAAAAAATCGTGATGGTAGTAAAATTTTTATAAACGAATGTTGCAGGTAGTGCATATTTAATAATAGTTAAATAATACAAAATCAAAATATCCAATAAATACTATGTTTGAGTTGGGAGTTCGATTTGAGAAACAAGATTTACTTGGAGGATTTCAGATAATTTCAAATTAGCTAGTCAACAGTGCACAAAAACACACAAAAAACTCTAACACGACAACGTTCAATCAAAACAAAATTGATGAACTCAATGTACTAATTCAAATGAGTCAAAGTACATAAAGATAATCCGAAAAAATACGAAAATGAGTAAGATCCTAATAATCGAAGGGCAAAAGATATTGAACAAGTGGTTAACACTTGTGACATAAAATAAGTCATTTTACATTGGCATAATTGGCACGTTCAAGTGATGAAGCCTGCTGCCATCTCTTTCTTATTTTTCTTTTTAACTACTTAGGACTCATTTGGTTCGTAAGATAAAACTATCTATCCGTCGAAAACATGCATATTTTCGACGGATATTTTCGACGGATAGATTGTTTTATCTTACAAACCAAATGAGCCCTTAATATCAAAGTAACTCCATGTTCAATGAAGAGCCCAATCTCATATCCCATCGGTTACTATGCAAACACTTTGTTACATATCTTGTTTAAAACACTTGTTGAATAACATACATATATATATATAATTAATTTGGATGGACCACACAATGAATCTTGAAAGTTTTTTTTTTTTGAACAAAATGAGTATAATTTTATACTCCCTCCGTCCCATACCAATTTGCACACTTTTCATTTTGGGTTGTCCCAAACTAATTTGCACACTACTTAAAAGGAAACATCAATTTGCGTGCACACTTACAAAACTTTCTACACATTTACCCATACACCACTACTTTATTTAAAAAATATATTTTCCTTAAATCGTGTGTCATCCCAGAGGTGCAAATACCCCTGGGACGGAGGGAGTATATATTTTAAGGGCTTTCCAGTGAAATATTCAAAATTCATTTAATATTTAAGAAAAAACACAAATTTTCGGAGTTCGATAAAGTATGAAAAATATTCTAATTGTATACTTCTCTCTTGATTTAACACTTGGATGTGATTAAATTTAACACAAAAATTAACGTGTAATTTTTTATTCACTTAAATTAGTGCAAATTAATCAACATTTTAATCTACATACTTAAATCCCATTGAAAGAGTTTCTTTCACAAATTTTAAATGATGATGATGCAGCCCTCCACACCACACAGAGTTTTGAGTTCGTCCAGTTTCTTCTTCAAACTCTCCTTTCTCTTGTTGAACGAAAGCATTCTTGCCCTTTTGTTCGGAATCAGTTCCATCTCCAATTTACGACGCCCCATCCCGGTCGATCTCAACAATAATATGCTTAATGTGTGGCTTTCACTCTCCAAATTACATATAACGTGGAAAGAGAAATAGATGATCTTGCTTAATCGCATCACTATATTTATGTAGATACAAATATTAACACCAACGGCTCTTTTGCGTGGTGATTACGTTCACACAACGTATTCGGCACGAAGTTTACACCCACTCCTTTTTCCTTTTTTTTTTTAAATTTCAAATATACATGAAACACCACCTTTATTAAAAAAAGAGCAACATTTGGATAGAAATTTCTACCGTAGAAATTACTAAATATAGAAAAGAAAAATTATAAAGCCCACACGCGGGCGCGGGTTCTGGTATCTACTCACTCCATATATATAGTAACACACTTTTGTCTCATACTTTATGTTACAATATGGGCAAATGTGTGTTACTGTAACGGCAAAATATATTTTTATGAGAATAAATTTGTGTTTTATAATTTATTCATCATCCATTTAATTGTAGGTACATTGTTTTATATAATACATATGTTATTATATGGAAAAAAATTATTTATATAAAAATAAATAAATACTTATGAATAATCAATATTTGTTCTTATAGTTTTTTTTAACAGAATATTTGTTCTTATAGTAACACACATTTTGCTCTTGCATTATGTGAAAATTTATTTATTCTATAAAAACAAATGAATATATGTAAAATAACAACATTTTATAAGATAGTAACACACATTTGCTCTATTAGTAACACACATTTGTCTCTCTATTTGTGTTACTATATGGACAAATGTGTATTACTATATGGGCAAAATATATTTTTATGAGAATAAATATACGTTTTTTAATTTATTTATCATCCCTTTAAATCTAAGTTTATTGTTTCATATAATACATATGTTATTATATGAAAAAAATAATTATTTCTATAAAAATAATTAATATTTGTGAATAATTAATATTTGTTCTTATAGTAACACACATTTTGCTCTTGCATTGTGTGAAAAATTGTTTATTCTATAAAAATAATTAAATACATGTAAAATAACAATATTTTATAAGATAGTAACACACATTTACTCTAATAGTAACACACATTTTTCTCCCAATTTGTGTAACTATATGGACAAATGTGTGTTACTATATGAGCAAAATATATTTTTATGATAATAAAAATGTATTTCTTAATTTATTCATCATCTCTTTAAATTTAGGTATATTATTTCAGGTAATACATATGTTATTATATTGAAAAAATAATTATTTCTATAAAAATAAATAAATATTTGTAAATAATCAATATTTATTTTTAAAGTAACACACATTTTGCTCTTGCATTATGTAAAAAATTATTTATTCTATAAAAACAAATGAATATATGTAAAATAACAACATTTTATAAGATAGTAACACACATTTGTTCTAATAGTAACATATATTTTCTCTTCATTTTATGTTACTATATGAGCAAACGTGTATTACTATATTAACAAATGTGTATTACTATTGTTGACGGGCGAGCTACCTGAGAAGGATTAGAGGATTAAGCGACCTAAGGCTGGGAAGGTCGCCAACATACCTCGAGAGGGGAGCTCGCTAAGGCGTCTAGCCCCACCTGGGGAAGGAGGTCGGTAAGAGAGCTCGCCGAGGGTTCGAGACCCGCTCACCTTCACGCTGTCCTATGGACACAAGGCGTCAAAGCTTGCCGTGGAGCTCGCCTAAGAGCTCGCCCCGTAGCCTGCTAGATCCCGATGATTGTGCTCTTTTTCCCTCCTTCCGGTTTGTCCATAAGGGTGGTTTACGACAAATTTTTTAATGAGGTCCATCTAGTCTAAGGCATAGTAGTAGGACGAGGCGCGGTATAGGGAGCAGTGTGAGGGATTAAGACGAAGGTGTGGAACCTTCGTCAACACCGGAAGCCAAATAGGCTCGTAAGGTGCCACCTCACTCTCGCACACCTATAAATAAGACCTCTCTTGTAACTATTACACAATTCTAATACATTCCAATCACAACACTTTCTCTCTCTAAGCTCTCATCTCTCTCTCTATATTATATCCAAGAACACAAAACCCTTCGATTATTGTTTGGTAGAATTAATCCGACATAACTAGCCACATAACAAATACGATTAGTAAATTCTATCAACAATTTGGCGCTAGAAGGAGGGCACGAACCTCCGAATCTGAAAATTCAAGAACAAAAAGTTAGGGTTTGTTTGAAGATTTGAAGATTTGAAGGTGTTCTTGATAAAACTCAAGAACACTTGAAGATACACACACATATTCATTCCTTCGAACGAAAACCCAGATTTCCAGACAAAAATCTAAATTTCCGGATTTCCCAAATTCTGCCCGGAAAAAGTTTTCAAACGCACGCATGTACTCGAATAAACCGAATTTCGGATAATACGCTGCACGCGATGCTAGATGAAAACCAGGACGAAGTTCGCTCGGCGACCTCCCCCCACCTCGGCGGCCTGCTGCAAGTTACCCCCTCCTAAACCCAAAAATGGCTAAGGGACAGACGTCCGCAACTGCAGGAAGGTCGAAGGGGGGCAACCAAGACCAGGCCGAGGCGGAGACCTCGCGCCGACCTCCCCAAAAGAACACCGCAGCTCCGCGACCTCCACGAGTTGTGGTGACCCAGGAAGATTTGAGCCCTGCTCTGAGGGACCTCACCAACAACCCCGACGAGCTCCAGCGCACCATCGCGACCCTACAGAGATTGCAGCAGAGGCAGCATGACGAGCTTGCCCTCGTACCTAGGCGAGCTCCAGCTGCCGAGACCAGGGAGCAGACGAGGCCCACTCAGGGCACCCAGACCCGGGGGGAGTACAACAACCTCCCCACTGAGCAGGAGGTGAGCTCAGCCCAAGCCAGCCAACACCGAGAATGGGCCGGAAAAGCGAAGGTGGTGGAGGAGCCCGCCCCATACACCGGGCAAGCTTCGGCCTACACCGAGGCATCCGGCACCCACCAATCGCTAAGGAGGGAGGTCCTCCAAGGTCGCCTGGGGCCGAGATGCCAGGAGAATGAACGGACGGCGGCCCCGGCTATGTCCCACGGAGATTCAGACCTGCAACCGCGCAGGTCCGCCCATGATCGATTGAGAAGGCCCGCCACCGACAGGTTGGGCCCCCATGGCGGACGTTAATTCCAGCCCGTCACTGAGAGGTCACCCCAGAGTGAGGTACCTCAGGGACGTGCGTCCCCGAGATGCATGACCTTCGAGCAACCTCCGCCGGAGGTGACCCAGAATGACGAGCTGGCCTCACTGAAAAAGGCCGTCGAAATGCTACAAGCACAAGTAGCGACCAAGTCTGGCGGACCTGACACCACGACTCTCCCCACCTCCCCATTGGCACCCGCCATCCTCCGAGCACCGGTCCAGAAAAAGATATAATTTCCGGCGATGTCTGCGTACGAGGGCGAATCCGACCCGAAAGTCCACCTGGCCAAGTATGCGGACTTTATGATTTCAGTGGGCGCCACCGACTCTACCCAGTGCCGGAACTTCCCGCTGACCTTAGGGGACCGAGCCCATCGCTGGTTCTCGTCACTCACCCCGGGATCAATCTGCTCATTTGGCCAACTCTCACGGGAGTTCTTGGCCCACTTCTTCGGGTTTGGGTCCTACCTTACCCAGAAACACCGTCTCGCCAATATCCACTAAGGCGAGAACGAGACCGACCAACAGTACCTGGAGAGGTTCGATAAAATACTACTGGAGGGCGAGCCAGTGAGCGAGGATACCAAGGTCGTCGCAGTGATGGCTGGGCTCAGGAAGGGCACCGACCTCTGGAAGGAGATGCACCTCGCATGTCCGAACAGTTACAATGAATTCCGCCATAAGGCGGGGGTGTTCGTAGCTATGTAGGAGGCACTGCTGAAAGAAGTTGGTGCCCCGGAGGAGAAGAAGCCCTATGGGAAGAAGTCCGGGGGCACATACAAGGCCCCCCGGAACTTAAAGGCCTTCGGCGACGGGGACGAGTTCAAGGAAAAGCTCAACCAGATCCTCACCGTCTCCGTCGACCACGTCTTCACAGCGGTTAAAGACAAGGCCCTGCTGGAAGAGCTGAGGCGGATCCGCCATGACCGCACGAGGCTCAACCCCAATAAATACTGCGCCTACCACCAGACCATCGGCAACTTCACCAGTGAGTGCAGAGACCTCCTCAAACAGCTCTGGAAATTTTATGAGGAGGGGAAACTGGCCGAGTTCATGAAGAAGGCCCCAGCTAAGAGGCCAAGGTTCGAGAGGAGGGCTACCTTCGATGATGAGGATGAGGAAGCGGACCAACCTGGTCCCCAGAACAGACGGAGGGCACCTCCCCAACCTCAGAAAAACATGGAGCCCACCCGAGAGCTCTTAGTTCTCGAGGAAGAGTTTGGAGCTGCCAGAGGTCTCCAGGACGGGGGATCCTCCATGTCCAAGAGAAAGAGGAAGGCCGAAATACGGCCAGTGAACTAGGTCCAGGAAGGCAGCTCCGGCCCCAGGTCCGTCGCACATCTTACTGATGAGCTGACATTTTCCTCAGTGGACCTGAGGGGGTACTGACGCCCCACAATGACTCGTTGGTGATAACCGCCAACATCATGAACGTCCGAGTTCACAGACTACTTGTGTGTTGGGGAATTAAACACGGATCTATTCGGGATTTACGCTAAATACAAATTTAAGCCTACAATTAATATCATGATTTAAACATAATTAAATCAAATAATTGTATACCCAACAACAGGCTTTGCATGCAAAACATATGAACAAATATAATCACATAAAGCCCTAAACATGCGGAACTAAGGGATTTAGTGAAATATACCTCTTGAATAAAAGGCAGTTTCCGAGACAAAAGGCGCCCTTTTGAGATGCTTTGGGAGTCCCTATGCTTGAATGGTATTGTTAGCAATGGTGGTTGAGATCAAAGGGCGTCCTTCTTGAGACCCTCAACTTGATAAACCCAAGAGCCTTCTCAAGTATTCCCTTGTCCTTATTCGTACACCCGGTGGGAGGCCACACGAATAATCACAACACAAGGAAGAAAATAATTTTGTTGCCCCACTCACTATAATTTTTGAAAATTCTAAGAGAAAAAAAAATGTGTGTTGAAGTCTTGTATCATCTCATATTTATAGTGAGAATACAAGATCTTGAATATCTAATATTTCAAATCTTGATTATCATGAATATCAAATATTCTAATCTTGAATACTAAAATATTCAATTCTTGACATTCTTTTCCTTCAAGATTTTCGAAAAAAAAAAACAATATACGTATAATACCCATGAGATCTTGATTTTATTAGATATTCTTGTATTCAAGATACATATCTATTTTTCATGAAATCTCTCACTAATTATATATATATATAAATTTAAAAAATTAATATAATTGAGCCCAAAAAATATTTCTTTTATTTTAATCACCTTGTCAATTGTTGGACATTTAATTGAGCTACTTGAGGGGCCTTTAGGAGAATTAAGATTGGACCTCCCAATGGGCCTTGAATTCTAACATTGAGCCCAATGTCATTCAACCCATTAACATTAATCTCACCCCACTATAGGATTAACGTTGCACTATCCATCTTAACCCATATTACAATCATATGGCTCCCGGTCAATATTTCCCGTGTTTAAGATTCTCTTGTTCGTTAATTAATCAAGCCACTGAATGCTTTAATTAATTTAACATCTTAACCTTGGAGTAAGGACAGCTCTTCTTTATCATCATACCGGAAACAAATTCCACTTGCAAGATTTAGTATGACGAACGTTTAGAGCCCACCAAGGGGACTAATCATGCAAGACTTTTCAAGCACACGTTCCTCTGTATTAAATCTTAGCAACTGTCATGTTCTCAATGGCGTCACCCAAGATGCAAAGTATTGAGTCTTCTTGACTCTCTACCCATAACAAAATAAAGTGCCACGCACGGATCACACACAGTCCTATTTAAGGGACAGAGGTTTAGAAATAAACGACCACTGAGGTCTAATATTTCATCCCATAAATCAGTATTGAAGAATTACCTCTATGTAGGTCCTCTTCAATGCATCATCATGCACTAGTGCAATCCCTTGGTCAAGATAAGCCAATCTGGGATCTACACATCAACCGTTTACCAATGGGGTGTTCAAATCCCATCTAGATTGTGAATTTAGTACTTGTTACAAGAAACTGATAATGTGATCTTGCTGTGAGTTATCCAGGGATCACCACATTTATCTATAGTGTAACTTGTACTATTATATGAATGGTTTGCAATAAATAAATAACATTCATATTTATCTAAAGCACAGTGATAAAAGATTTATTTCAGTTAAAGCTCAAAGATTCAGTTTAGTTATACAAAGTAAAAGCATACTTTCTAGTATAACCCTAACATTGTGGACACCGGCGCCTTCACCAACATTCTCTTCAAATCCACCTTGGATGCCTTAGGTGATTTTGAGTCATATTTTGAACCTAGCAGTGCTAGGATAGTGGGGTTCGGAGATGCTGTAACCGTCCCCCTAGGCAGTATCAGGTTGAGCGTCCAGCTTGTATCGGCTGAGGACCCCGAAAGGAGGCTGACTAGGCTCATAGATTTCCTAGTTGTCGACCAGCAGTCCTCCTACAATGGGTTTCTTGGCCGCCCCGTTTATTAATGAATTCAAAGTGGCGTGTTCGACCTACTACTATTGTTTGAAATTCCCAACTCCAAAAGGTGTCGGAACTGTAAAGGGTGACCAGAAAAAGGGCCAAGAATGTTTACTCCAAATCAAAGACGGCCGGGTCAAAAAGTCTGTTACGCAGGTCCATATCCTTGAAAAGGGTGTACAGATTCCAGCAGACGAGTCAAACATCCTAGATATCATCTCGGTCGAAACTGAGATGATGGAGGTAGGCGATTTGTCGGAAATCAACCAAGGCACAGGACCTGTGCAAGACACACAACCGACACCAATGGAGGGATTGGAGGAGACCCAAGTGTTGAGACCTGCGCAAGTGTCGGGACCTGCGCAGGAACAGCAGCTTGCTCCCATGGAGGTGGTTGATGAATCCCAAGAACCAACACCAATGGACGTTGGCCCAACTCCTCCGGTCACCGCACCATCCTAAGTTGACAAACCACCGGAGACACTGACAGTTGATGAACCCGCCCAAGAGGAAAGCCAACCCAATGACCTCGAACCGCGCATAGGTCACGAACCTGCGCAGATGTCACAAGAGGAGTGAGACGAGTTCATCAGCGACCCGAGGTGGAAAAATCAAAAGAGGAAAGCCATCCCCATGGAAGAATTGACGGCACTCCAGGTGGACTCGGAAAGGGAATTAGAACTTTTCATTGGTTCTGAGTTAACTGAACCGTACCGGTCGAGGATGAAACTATTCTTGATGTCCAATCTGGACGTGTTTGCCTGGTCCCACGAAGACATGACAGGGATCCCGTTGGAACATGTTTGCCACAGACTTAACATAGATCCGACGAGGAGACCCGTACGCCAAAAATGAAGAAAATATGGACCGGACAAATACGCAGCTCTGACCGTGGAGGTGGAAAAGTTGCTGGACAACAAACTAATCAAAGAAGCTTTGTGCCCGCAGTGGGTCGCAAACCCCATCCTGGTAAAGAAACACAAAGGGACGTGGAGGCTATGCATCGATTTCACGGACCTGAATAAAGCATGCTCGAAGGACAACTTCCCACTGCCTTACATTGATCAGCTGGTAGATAGCACCGCAGGCCATGAGATGATGACATTCATGGATGCTTTTGTGGGCTATCACCAGATAGCTTTGCACCCAGATGACCAGGAACATACGGCGTTCTACACCAACAAGAATATGTATTGCTGGGAAAGGATGCCGTTCGGACTCATCAACGCCGGGGCCACCTACCAAAGGTTGGTGAATAAAATGTTCAACCAACACATTGGCGAATCCATGGAGGTATACGTAGATGACATAGTTGTCAAGAGTCTGAGAAAGGAGGACCACCTAAAACAGACCTTCGACATACTGCGCCACTACAACATGAAGTTAAACCCCAAGAAAACCAGCTTCGGCGTACACTCTGGAAAGTTCCTAGGTCACCTGGTGAGCCAGCGTGGAATAGAGGTCAACCCGATGCAGGTCCAATGCATAATCGAGATGGGCACCCCCGACTCCTTGCTGAAGATCCAAAGGTTGACCGGGTGCATGGCGGCCCTGAACAGGTTCATCTCCAGGTCCGGTGACCGAAATCGTCTGTTCTTCGAGGCAATCAAGACAAACACGCGAAGGTACAAGGAGGTGACCAAAACTAACAAGCTCCACCTCAAAAACCACTTCGTGTGGACAAGTGAATGCCAGCGAGCCTTCGAAGACATCAAAACATACCTGGCAGATACGCAGGTCCTGGCAAAACCGATACCTGGAGAGAAGTTGTATCTATACCTAGCCGCGTCGGAGGTGGCCATCAACTCCGTCCTAGTCCGAGAAGAGGCGAAAACACACCTACCAGTGTACTATGTAAGCCATGTCTTACACGAAGCTGAGTTGCGATACACCCCAGCAGAGAAGCTGGCTTATGCACTGGTGATGAGTGTTAGAAAATTGAGGCCTTACTTCTTTGACCGCCCAGTAGAAGTGCTGACGACGTTCCCACTAGGTCAAATATTACAGCGCCCAGACACCGCCGGACGCCTGCTGAAATGGTCACTAGAGATCAGCTAATACAGTATAACCTACGCACCCTGAACAGCGATCAAGGGACAAGCACTTGCCGACTTTATTGTCGAGCTAACTTACCCACAAGATCCGACGAGGGGGCGTATAGCTCCGTGGTATCTCTACGTTGACGGATCATATCATCAACCAGCGTAGCAGCAGGCGCCGGCGTGGTCCTAATTAGCCCGGACAGACAAGTCTTTACCTCCGCAATCCGGTTCGACTTTCGAGCAACCAACAACGAGGCGGAGTATGAAGCATTGATAGCGGGACTTAGGCTATCATTAGCTGTGGGGGCAACCAATCTTCAAGTTTTTGGAGATTCCCAGCTAATAATATCCTAAGTCCGGGGGGAATATGAGGCAAAAGACCCGGAGATGATGACCTACCAGAAGATAGCCGCGCATCTAATTTCGATGTTCACGCAGGTCTACATCAATCAGATACCGCGGCTAGAAAACACACAAGCAGATGCCTTAGCCCGGCTAGCTACCAGTGACGGCGAGGCCAAATTCACGGAGGTTGTAATCACCACGCTGAAAAACCCCTCGACGTCCGATTACAAAATAAATTAGACCTCGAGTGGGGGGCAGGAGGACAGTGAAGATGGTGAAGATTGGTGCACTCCAATTCAAAAATACTTAAAAGACGGAACAACCCCCTTAGACGTCTGGGAAGCTAGCCGGCTAATAAAGCAAGCTGCCAGATATATGCTACTGGATGGCCAACTCTACAAACGTGGATTCTCTCTACCCCTACTCAAGTGCCTGACTAAGAAGCAGGGGTCCGAAGTGTTAGAAGAAATTCATGAAGGAATTAGTGGGAGTCACGCTGGGGGGCAAGCATTGGCATATAAGACGATCAGGCAGGGTTACTATTGGCCCACTCTTCGCAAAGATGCCATCAGCTTCGCGCGAAGGTGTCGAATGTGTCAACTTTTTGCACCTAACATCCACTCCTCAGCCAACCAACTGAAGTCGGTTTTCAGCCCATGGCCTTTCGCGAAATGGGGTATTGACTTGATCGGCCCATTTCCACCGGGTAGAGGCGGTGTAAAGTTTGCTGTTGTAGCAATAGACTACTATACTAAGTGGGCTGAGGACGAAGCTCTCACGACAATAACGCAGGAAAGGATGATCGGCTTCATCTGGAAGAACCTGATCTGCCGGTTCGGACTTCCGTAGTCGGTCATCACAGACAATGAAGGCAGTTCGACGGTCAAAAGTTGAGAGACTTCTGTAGTTCATGGAACATCAAGAAACACTACTCAACTCCGTACCATTCACAGTCGAATGGCCAAGTCGAGGAGGTGAACAAAATCCTGAAACACATATTGAAGCTCCGCCTCGAGGAGAAGAAAGGAAACTGGGCAGACGAACTCCCGGAGGTCCTGTGGTCTTACAGAACTTCCTATAGAGCCAGCACCGGAGAGACCCCGTTTGCCCTAGCCTTCGGGATTGAAACCGTAGTCCCGGTCGAAGTTCAGAACAAGACTTGGAAGGTGGTAGGATATGATGACGAAAAGAATGACGAAGCCTTGGCAGTGGAAAAAGATCTGATCGAAGAGACCAGAGCTTCGTCAGAAATGAAGAACGCCACCTACAAGCGTAGATCAGAGAAGTACTACAACTCCCAGGTGTTGAAAAAGAAATTGATGGCCCCACCAGGTGTATTCGATTTAAACTGGGAAGGACCGTTCCGGGTCACCGCAGCCTGGCCAAACGGCACCTATGACCTCAAAGACGCAGAAGGCAACACCTTGTCATACACCTGGAGTGCAGCCCACCTGAAAAAGTTCTACCAATAGACTAGAATTCTGTAATAGACTAGTGTAAATTACGTTGCCATGAAAAGTTGGGAAGTTTTGTGAAATCAGAAAAATTCCCTAAGTGTTTAGACCTGCGTAGCTCGCCCACTACGCGAGCCACCTCAGGTCGTCCAGTACTCAGGGAAGCTCGTCAGCCCCAGCTCGCCCAAGTACTCGAAAACCCGTAATGCGCAAGGACCAAGGTCCCAAACGTTGTAATCAGAAAGCTCGAAGGCAAAGACCAAAGTGCCCAAGGTAGCGAAGGTACCCTTCGTAAAGGGTGGCCAAGCACCTACTGCCACAAGTTAGAAAAATTCGCAAAAAAGATGAAAAACGTCTAAGGCAAGGTCCATGAAACCCAAATGCCCAACGTGGATTAAACAAAGTACAACTCGCTACCCCAAGATGAGCGATTCGCGACCCTAAGTGGTGTAAGATGAAGAATATGTGCTATCAAAATGGAGGTACGATTCATAGTTGTAAGTGACGTAAAATGAACGATTCGCTTCTCAAAGTAGAGTAAGACGAACACTTAAGTACCCGAAATACACGAACGAGCGAGTAAAGATTATGACGTAAAGCTCAAAAATGGAAGTACAAAGAGTTAGACAAAAAATGGCTCGAATTATATTCAAAAGACACTTAGGAAATTTTCAAGGCTAAAATACTTGAAAATTCCTAAGTGTTCGAAGTGGTGCTGGCCACAAAGGCCGACCAGCTGGCCGTGTTTGAAGTACAAAAGTATGTTCCTTCTAGGCGAGCTATACAAAGCCCGGCGAGCTCTGACTACTTGAAGAAAAACAAAAAACTACAAAATGGAGCTCCTTCTGGGCGATCTTCATAACCCGGCGAACTACAAAAGTTAAACTAGAAAATAAAGAACAAAATTTCAAGTCTCTGGAGCTGGGGGAGTTTGAGTGGGAGCGAGGTCAACAGGGACCTCGGCGTCAGCAGTGTGGGGGGCGACCTCCCCACCGGTAGCCAGATTAGCTGGAGGAGAGAGCCGTGGCAAGATCGTGATGTCACCGGTACACCCGCTAGTGTCAAACCCGGCGACGTTCACCATAGCGTCCCCGCAGACCTCTTGCATCTGCTCCATTGTGGGCGGGGTACGCACCTCGCCCTCGACATCCCCGACGACGTCCTCGGCGGCCTCAGCAGTCAAAACCTCGTAGGTCTGGATGATGTTGAATTTCTCCTTAGCCGCATCGAGGTTGATCCCATAGCCGGCGAGGTCCCCTATGTTTAGCTCGGTGCCAGTGGGAATCTTGGCCTTCACCAAGCAATCATTGAACTCACTGACGAGAGCCTCCCACTCGCTCTCATTGTTTATCCGCGCCCAGTGAAAGGAGCAAATGACCTCGGTAAAGCAAAGGACGTAGCCTTTGTCTGTTGCGACCATCCGGGCAAGCTCCAGTTCCTCCGCCGTGATAGTGGCATCCGAGCGGCCCCTGAGCTCGGTGACCTCCAGAGCCTTAGCAGCGACCTCCTCGTGGAGCTTTGAACACTCCTCCAAATTTCCTCGGTTTTTCTCTCGTAGGATCCTCACCTCATCCTTGGCCTGGGTGAGCTCCTCGTCCCGGGAGGCGAGCTTCTGGCGAGCTTGCTCGAGCTCGGCCTGTTGGCGATGGAAATCAGCCCGGATTTTTTCCATCTTTTTGATGGCGCTCTGCTCCGCCACCAGCGAGGCCTTCGCCTTAGCCTCCATCCCAGCGAGCTCCTCAACGGCCTTCTTCCGCTCGTCCCCAATCTTGGTAAGCAGTTTTTTCACATCATGGCGAGCTTTGTGGCGGCGGTGACTTCATCGGTGACGAGCTTGGCGGCCGCCATAGCTGCACAGACATAGTGCATCGCCAACCTCGCCTTGTCGGTGGGCTTCTGCCTCTCGATCATAGCGAGCTCTGAGGCGGAGAGATATTTGGGGGCCTCGGTGAAGATTCGGCGGGCTGCCCCCTCAGGAAGGTCCCTCGGCGAGGTTAAGGCCTTGCACCTTTCCGCAGTGTGAAGGGACTCAGGTTGATGCGGGAGCTCGGCGGGGACGTACCTGCAGACATAAAAAATGTTAGCAAAAATCACAAAGATAGCAACGCAAGCTAAATGACTTCCAACTTCAAAGAGAAGCTCGCCCTCTTACCTGAACCTATCAGGGTTGAGCCCAAGTAGGGTGTCATCCTGGATAGGTACCCCGTAGGGAGACGGCGGGGGCGCACTCTAATGAGTTGGAGGTGCGTGAGTAGAGTAGGGAACGAGAGCTCGCCCTGACGCTCCTTGAGTCGACCCCAAACCACCTCGGTCACTTTGCTCGAAATCCTCATCCCGGAGATCAACCCGAGATTGCTTGTTGGTGCGGGCTTCATCTTCGCTCACCCGAGAACCATCCGCACGGTAGAGTGTTCGCTTAGGCTGGGGAGGTGGAGGCTGTGAGCCCCGGTCAGACCCCGAACCTCGCCCCGAGCCTTTCTTGTTTGGGTGACCTTCTCTTTGTCTGGCTGGGAGGCCGAGGTCCTCTGCGAGCTGGAGCCCCAGGCCTTGCCCGCACCCTTGGCGACCTCCGCCTTCTTAGTCGCATCCAACACCGCCCCAGATGGAATGCTAGCTCGGTTCGGTCGAGGGTTGCCCATTTGTAATTGCCGAGCTAGGAAATGGTAAGCTTCGGGGACGTTGATAGGTGGGAGGTCGGCGGCGAGGTCCTCACCTGCAAAAATCCACTAAGTATCGTAAGCAACCCGGCGAGCTACCGTGACTTAAAAATTTTGAGAGTTAAACCTTGGAAAACAAGATGGTGGGGCGATGTTATGAGCCCAGCTAGCCTCCGACAATGGTGCTGGCACAAGTGATTGATCTCACGACCTTTCTGCTCCCGCAAGCAACAGATAGCCCGCACAAGGTCGAAACCGATAGAAATGTCGGGCTTCCCACGGCTCGACTTGTGGTATTTCAGGCTTGCAAAAATAAGAGATTAGATTAGTAAATCTAATCCAACCCACGCACACCGAATTATGCCACCTACAGCTGGCTTCTCCGTATGCCTTGGAAGTGGGGATACGTCCCCCTTGCCCGTCCGAAGCCCGCGAGTCACCGCCGATGAAGAAAAACTATTCTTTCTAGTCGCGGATCTTCCCGGGAAGAATTCCCAGAATTTTCTCGTTGGGACGGGCCCTCAGGTAGTAATACCCCTTGCCATCGTTCACTTGCGCAGTCATATTAAACAGCTCACCGAGCTCCACCGGGGTAAGTCGATTCTCATAACCCTCGAGCCCAAAGACGGTCAACATCGCTAATAAGTTACTCCAGACGTTCGGGGTGAGCTGGGTGATGGCAAGATTGTTGTCCGCCAGGAACCGCCCAATGATGGGGTGCAGCGGTAGTGTGAGCCCGGCCTTCAGGGTGTGAATGTTGACGGCGGTTAACCCCGGAGGAGGGAGGTCGGCACGCTCTTTCTTCTCGGGGGCGTACATGAAGGCATCCACAGGGATGCAAAATTTCTTGCGGATCGTAGGTAGGGCATTTTCGCTGATGGTACTCACGACCTCGCTCGCCTTGAGATTGGATTTATTGGCGGTATCGAAGAGGTCCTGCTCGGGCAGCGGGAAGCTCGCCGCATACGCCCTCACATATTCCGCCCAGTTGAAGTCGTGGATGACCTCGGCGGGGACCTAGTACTCCGGCAACCGGGGAAATGGGAAATCGATGAAGCGAAGATACTCGTGAGTGATCTCCACCTCACCCTCGTCCCTTTCTTCGCTCGCTTGTTCGGCACTTTCGGTGACCTACCCTGGGACCTCGGCGGCCTCCACTTTGTGGATGGCCGCGTCATTGGTGGTTCGGGCGAGGTCCTCCCGAAGCTTGCGGAGACCTGAGGTGTCGTCATCTCCAGAGTTGGTAGCTCTCTCCCCTGGATTAGGGCGGACCTTGCGACTACTTGGGCGAGCTACAGAGCTCGCCCCAGATCCCGAGGTAACCACCACGGGGGTCCTTTGGGGAATGGGCCGATCGTCGGTCATTGTCCTCTTTCCCAAGTTTCGGTTTGTCACGGTCCGGTTTGAGGATATGTCCGATATGATTGAGTTGATTTGTCTAAGGAGAGTTTTTTATGAGTATTGTTCACGAGGTGTCCAAACTGACGAAACAGTCTCCGGAGTAACAAGGGGGACGGTCGGAAAACGTATAAAGCCTTCGGAAAGATTGAAGGAGACGAAGAACGAAAACTAAGAAAAGGAAGAGAAAAAGAGAGTTGGGTTTCTACCTTTGGGAGCACTGGGAGACGCGTCGGAAGCAAGGAAATAATCGTCGAAAATTCGCTCGGAAAAGGGAAGAAGTAAAGTGAGGAATGAACCTGGTTTCGCCTATTTATAGACCCTGGGCGAGATCGAATATCTGGAAAGTCCGGGGGCTTATTTGCAAAGGATTTGAAAGATCATCATAATTGGCGCGGGAAACAATGCCTAAAAAGGCGTGCGTGACACCTCAAATCTCGCCCCACGTCGGCCCGGGAAACCGACTCAGAAGAGCTCGCTTGGAACTTCGCACGTCAGCTCGCCCACACAGTAGATGAATCATGATGTAGGCGAGCTGGGGGGAAAATGTTGACGGGCGAGCTACCTGAGAAGGATTAGAGGATTAAGCGACCTAAGGCTGGGAAGGTCGCCAACATACCTCGAGAGGGGAGCTCGCTAAGGCGTCTAGCCCCACCTGGGAAAGGAGGTCTGCAAGAGAGTTCACCGAGATCTCGAGACCCGCTCACATTCACGCGGTCCTATGGACACAAGGTGTCAAAGCTCGCCCTGGAGCTCGCGTTGGAGCTCGCCCCTTAGCCTGCTAGATCCCGATGGTTGTGCTATTTTTCCCTCCGTCTGGTTTGTCCACAAGGGTGGTTTACAGCGTGGTTTTTAATGAGGCCCATCTAGTCTAAGGCATAGTAGTAGGACGAGGCGCGGTATAGAGAGCAGTGTGAGGGATTAAGACGAAGGTGTGGAACCTTCGTCAACACCGAAAGCCAAATCGGCTTGTAAGGTGCCACCTCACTCTCGCACACCTATAAATAAGACCTCTCTTGTAACTATTACACAATTCTAATACATTCCAATCACAATACTTTCTCTCTCTAAGCTCTCATCTCTCTCTCTATATTATATCCAAGAACACGAAACCCTTCGATTATTGTTTGATAGAATTAATCCGACATAACTAGCCACATAACAAACACGATTAGTAAATTCTATCAACAACTATATGGATAAATGTGTATTATTATATTAACATAAATTGAAAGCAAAGTTTTAAATTTATTATATATATTATTTAATTTATTTTTAAATTTATAATAATTAAAAATTAATAATAAATGAAATCATTAATTATTTGGGCTTGAATTTGGGCCAGGTGTTTCGGGGGGCGGGGAGGGGGTGGTTGGGGGAAGGGAATTAACTTAAACGGTATTATCCTTACTTACCTGATTGTGAGCGTGAGTATGGGAAGGGCCTGGGCGCGTGACTTCTTTTTTGTTTTTAATCTATATTTAGTAATTTCTACGGTAGAAATTTTTATATAAGTTTTTATCTTAAAAAAAAAACCAACAAATAAGAAGTGTAAATTTATTATACAAGGAAATCTGATGCTGGTAATAATTTTGAAACCACGTGTAATTTCCTTAGTTGTAATTAATGTTATTTTATCAACGATAAAAAATTATATAGAAATTTTTACGGTAGAAATTTTTAAAAATAGACTTAAAATAAAAAAAATGACGCGCATACCCTTTAAGAATATTTTCCTTAATCTCGTGCCTAACCTTCTCCTCCCCAGGCGCCTAACCTTCTCCTCTCCCTCCCAGGTATATATGTTTATTTCATTTAATTGTTTCTTTTTTTTTTCTTTTTTTTTAACCACATAACTTTTTATTTAAAAAAAAATGTGTTAATTAAAAAAAATCAAGTAATATTATATCACAACTTTAAAAGTTTGCTTCCAAACTGTATTACTATATATATGTGTGTGTTACTGAAAGATAAAATTTGTGTTACTATCAAATTAAATAATGTTATTTTACATATATTTATTTATTTTTATAAAATAAATAATTTTCATATAATATAAAAGAAAAATATGTGTTATTATAAGAAAAATATTATTTTTTCACAAATATTTATTTATTATTATAGAAATAATTAATTTTTCATAAAATAACACATATAAAATTGTAAAAAATTTGTTATTAAATGAATCAATATACCTAAATTTCAAGATATAATGATTAAATTAAAAACATGTATTTGCCCATATAATAACACACATTTGCCTATATAGTAACACAAGATGAGGAGCAAATGTGTGTTACAATTAAGATACTATCATATAAAATGTTATTCTTTTTATATATATTCATTTATTTTTATAGAATAAATATTTTATATAATATAAAAAGTAAAATATGTTTTACTATAAGAATAAATTTTAGTCTTTCACAAATATATTATTTATTTTTATAAAAATAATTAATTTTTCATATAACAACACATATAAAATAGTAAAAAGCGTATTATTATATGATTCAATATACCTAGATTTTAAAAGGATGATGAATAAAGAAGAAATACATATTTAATCTTATAAAAACTCATTTTATCCTTATAGTAACATACGTTTGCCCATATAGTAACAAAAAATGAGGAGCAAATGTGTGTTACAATTAGAACAAATGTATGTTACTATCATATAAAATGTTATTCTTTTTACATATATTCATTTATTTTTATAGATATAAATATTTTTATATAATATAAAGAGTAAATATGTGTTACTATAAGAATAAATATTAATTTTTCACAAATATAGTATTTATTTTATAGAAATAATTATTTTTTCATATAATAACATATATAAAATAGTAAAAAGTGTATTACTACATGATTCAATATACCTAGATTTTAAGGGGATGATGAATAAATAAGAAACACATATTTATTCTTATCAAAATTCATTTTGTCCTTAAAGTAACACATATATATCCATATAGTAACACAAACTAGGGAGCAAATTTGTGTTACAATTAGAGCAAATACGTGTTACTGTAAAATTGAATGTGTGTTACTACATTTACAAATATTTATTTATTCTTAGAAAAATATATATTGTACTTATATAACATAAATAAGGTATTAAAAGATGTATTAGTATATTAACAACACAAATTAATAACACAAATAAGGTATTAAAATATATATGATTACTATATTCACAAATATATTATTTATTTTTATAGAAATAATTAATTTTTCATATAACAACACATATAAAATAGAAAAAAATATGTATTACTACATGATTCAATATATCTAGATTTTAAAAGAAGATAAATAAATAAGAAACACATATTTATTCTTATAAAAACTCATTTTGTCTTATAGTAACATACGTTTGCCCATATAGTAACACAAAATGAGGAGTAAATGTATGTTACAATTAGAGTAAGTGTATGTTACTATCATATAAAATGTTATTCTTTTTACATATATTCATTTATTTTTATAGATATAAATACTTTTATATAATATAAAGAGTAAATGTGTATTACTATAAGAATAAATATTAGTTTTTTATAAATATATTATTTATTTTATAGAAATAATTATTTTTTTCATATAATAACACATATAAAATAGTAAAAAGTGTATTATTACATAATTCAATATACCTAGATTTTAAGTGGGTGATGAATAAAAGAAACACATATTTATTCTTATCAAAATTCATTTTGTCCTTAAAGTAACACATATTTGCCTATATTGTAACACAAAACTGGGAAGCAAATTTGTGTTACAATTACAACAAATGTGTGTTACTGTAAAATTGAATGTGTGTTACAATATTTACAAATATTTATTTGTCCTTAGAAAAATATATATTGTACTTATATAACATATATAAAGTATTAAAAGATGTATTAGTATATTAACAACATATTATAAACATAAATTAATAAGAAGAATAAAAAAGAAATTAAGTAACATATATTTTATTTTTGCAAAACTACATATTCTCTTTATAGTTACTCTAAAAGTATAAAAAAATAATTTTTTTAAGAATTTGTAAAACATATTTTGCTTTTTAGTAACACATTTTTGTTTATGTAGTAATGATTAGGGTTATAATTGCATCTTTTTGCATCCATTTTTCTATGGTTTTGATTGCTTATATTCATATTTGACCCTAATTTGGTATAAATTGTGCTATTAACCATTTTGTGGCAAGAAAATGTGTTTTGTAGTGAAAACGAGCAAAAATCGACAAGAGACGAGCAAGTTCGTAAAAGTTCAGAAATTGTGAGTTGATCCAATAGAGGCAAATGATATACCATGTCGAAGAGTTCGAAGAGAGGGTCGCAACGCAAGAAGAATCGAGTCAATCGGAGCTCTAGAACTCAAGATATGAAGAAAATAAGAAGTCGAGGATTGACCAAGCCTGGCTCGTGTGACCACAAGCTTCGACTCGTGCACCCATAGGCACACACTCGTGCAGTAGGCCTCTGGTTCGGGCGACGAGCCACCACACGACCACAAGAAGGGGCTCACACGAGCCCAGTTCGTGTGGCAGCAGAAGGCCACTCGTGTGATGCCCCGGACAGGCCCAATTTCGAGGGCTATTTTGTCTTTACGCGCGTTTAATGAAGGGCATTTTGGACCAAGCATTGTGGGCACTATAAATACTTCAAGGATCAGATTTCCAAGCATTAGATCATCATTATTTTAATTTCTTAGATTAGTTTAGAGAGAGAATTAGGTAGTTACTTAGTGGGTTCTTAGTTAGATTCAATCTTCTTTCTTCCATAACTTTTGATCCGTCCGTCGGATTTTAGATCCGTTTGTTCCTACATACTCGTAGTGATTAGAGCTTTATTCCTGCGGTTCAATTTTGTATTTTGAGCTTTTGATCAAGACTTAGCAAATTGGAGGTTTGTAGCTTGTATTTCAATTCATCCACTTATGGTAAGATTTCCTTTAATTCTCTTGTCTTAGTTAATATTCATGATGTTTACATTGTTCATTGTTGATTTTCATTTTCAATTAGCCATGGGCTAATATCCTTGTTGCATGGTTGTATGAATACT
>JAPKLY010000160.1:279157-290704 GCA_026898435.1 Prunella vulgaris | reverse complement strand
TATTAATGACTTGTATGAATGCTTGGGATGTTAAATTTGATTGTATGGCTTATATGTTTTGGAAATAAAATGAGAATTGAGCTATAAGAACTTTATGCATGCCAAGTGTTTGATATATTGCTTGTATGACCAATGAGAATTGCATATTAGCCTAGACCTCTTAATTGGAGTATTGGAAGTTGTAGAGAGATCTAGACATCCAATAGAGCCCTTACCTTGTGTTGTAGAGAGATCTAGACACTAGTTGGCTTGACTAAGACACCAAAAGACCTTTTGCATGCTAGGATGGATAGGATTCTAGAGGAACCATAGTAGGATTACTTCCATGTACACTTCACACTTGCTCACTTCTTTGAGGTGATAGTTAGGATTTACTATTCTTGTTGATTTAGTTGATAGAAACCATGATTGTTTTCTTGCTTTCCTAGCTATCCACCTTTGTAGACATTCAATACTTGCTTGATATCGCATCGTTTCCCTGTGTTCGATATTTAACTTGGTTAACTTGCCACGACAACAACGACCATGTACACTTGCGTGGAAATCATACACGATTTTGGCAAACAAGTAACATAGTTTGGGAGCGAAATTTTAAATTTGTAACATAATATTAATTAAATTTTATTATATTAATATACTATTTTCAAATAAATAAAAATTAAAGTAAACTTTGAACAAAAAAAAAAGATGATAGCAACACTGTTGGCGAGAGTGGCACTTGCATGACTTAATTATGTGCGACATTTATGCATATTGATTAGCGAGAATTGATATTGGGGTAGCTTAATTATGCGCGATATTTATGCATATTAATTAGCGAGAATTGATATTGGGGTAGCGTTGTCATTTTACCTATTTTTAGTAAGATTTCTACTGTAGAAATTTCTATGCAAGTGTTGCTCTTTATCAACATGTCAACTATTTTAATAAATATAAAAAATTATATTGCATATATGTGTATTTTAATTATTTGATTAGTACGTCATACATAATTATGTACTAAAAACCGCATTGTGGTCAACTTTGAAAAAATTGATTTTACTCTAGTATACCAATTAAAGTAGGTTACATTATTGTGGTACAAATTAGTGAATAGTTGTAATTACAAGATATGGTGTTGTTGGTCCCTAAAATAGGTTTTGAGGAAAAAAACTTTAACAAGTGTAGGAGGGAGGGGTGGGTGAATAGACTTATTTAGGCACTTAATTTTTTTCGAATTAGGCCTTTTCTGAAATTAGCTGACTACCCGAAGGTCGTCTGATTTTCAAAACCTACAGTTAGACTGTTGAGTGCGCTGTGATAGTTTGTGCGGAAATGTATTTAAATCAAATCCTTTTAATTAGTGTGCACATATAATATGAAAGCAGGAAATAGAGATCACGACACAATATATATAGTGGGTCGGAGCAAGTCCTATATCCACTCTCCTCAATCCAATGTGGACTTCAGGGTCTATCCACTAACTCTCTTACTCACAATCTTGAGAGAAAAACTCTCTAACAACTGTTAGTGTAATCTTTGCAACTAACTTTCAGACTTCTCTAAAGCCTTACAAATAATAAATTTTTAATGAGTAAGTGTGTTTGAATACAGAGAGATTTTGGCAGTGTTTCTGCTAATTTAAAATCGCGTAAAAAAATGCTTACGACTCTTCTCTTGTACTCCTATTTATAGGTTTCAAAGACTATAAATCAGAGTTTGTCTCCATGATTAATTGCCTTCAATTCCGCAAATCATGTAGCCGTTGTGTTCCTTATAAGTGGTGAAGGTCTAGAGGGGGGGGGGGGGATTGTGATAGACCTTCAAAAACAAATTTCACACTTTTCAAGAAATGGGATTGTTGGGATAATCTTAGTGTTTTGATTAGATCCCAAAACTCCTTGATGATTTGCCTAAGTATAGTCGGTTAGGGTGATAGATTTCAGGATAGTCAGGTTAGAATATCTTTTCTATTCACAGGTATTCAGTTCAGGGGGAACGCACTGAAGACTGACAATTGAGGAAGACGTCCACAAGATCTAAAGTCAGAAGAGCTTCCAACCCTGAAGGTTCAGTTCGTCCTGATGACAACTGACCTAAAGCTGATCCTGAAGAACTTGAAGATGATCCTGAAGACTTCCACTGATGATGTTCCTACTGAGTACACTAAGCATGCTCAGGCCAGGACTCACTCAGTGAGGACAAGTGTAATCTTAATCAGGTTGAGTATCACTTCTGATATTCATAAGTCCTGACTTGGGCTTAGTATCATTCAAACTGATACTTGTAAGTCCTGACAAGAAAAGGTTACACATGCAAATGGAGAGTTAGCATTTATGCTAACTTCTTAGGACAAAAGGAATGTCAGCGCTCCGTATAAGACAAACATTTATTCTGATTAAAGAATGAGAGACTCAGAGTTTTAAATGTACGAGGATACAAAGTCAGTCGACAAACTAGCCGTTGGAGAAACAGCCAGTGAGGAGACGACACGTATGTACGGAGACTGTGCTGCATTTAATGCTTCTCAGAGTCACAGGTGGCGGATCAGAAGTACTTCCATACTTAGTATGGGAAAGTCAAATCAAGTACAACCAATGTCTGCACCTACCTAATATAGGAAGATTTGAAAAGTTCTCCTCCAACAGATCTTTTCAAATCTCCCTATAAATACAGAAGACCTTGTTCTCATTCAAAGTTACGGGAAATTTTCAAGCAAGAAATCTCCAAGAATCCAAATGCTCAAAGCAAACCATAAACAACACTCTAAAAGTTAAAATTTCCCTAGTGTTGTAGTAGGATTCAATTCTGTATATTGCTTAAAGTGATAATCCTATCCTTAGACTTGTTTTGTTAGAAGGATTATCACAAATTAGTTGGAAACCAGAATATCAAACACCTCAGGTTGTGAGAAGGTTGGTTAGAAGGACTGAGACTTGTAAAACACACAGGGGCTAAGTTCCTAAGAGAGGAAGGAGGCTACTCGTGCACCTTGGCACGTTAAAAACCAGTTCTGATTCTCAGTAGAAAATGATCGCTTCTTGTTCAATCAGGTCGTGGACGTAGGAGTTGGTTATCTTCGAACCACGTTAAAAACGCCCCTTGTGAGCTGATTTATTTACTTGTTCAGGACCATACTGTCATTCATTATAAACTGAGCATTTGATCTTTCAGCATAAGGTTTACAATTTTAGGAGGAATCAATTCACCTGAGCATAATTTGTGCACCAGCGCTAATGACTATTTTCTAAGCAAAAGAAAATCGGTTTTCAGGAACTAAAACGAGTAGAAAATTAAGGGCCCACTTTCTGCACATAACTCTAGCTTACTGAGATAACTATCCAACTAACTAGCTTCCTGAGCAGTCAGTAGGTGGGCTATCTCTACTGAGCTTTCAAGAGCACAACACTCAGACTCAGCCTATTTGTCTTCTGACTGATCAGTCGTTGCTGCCCCAGTGACCATCAGTTTTGTGAGAACCATCAGGATCTTCCTGACTGAGACTGAAAGAATATTTTCCTGAGATTTTGGAAAAAATCAGACATCAGTGTATTCCCCTGCATACATTGATTATTACTCATTTCATGACCAAAAAGTGGTATCAGAGCAGTGGTTCAAAAGACCACTGACTTTGAGTACCAACAGTTTCTAAGGAGAAACTTTTAGCGGTCTACCTGAGCTAGATCTTGTTTTTGAAAAATGCATATCATGGCTTCCTCTAACCGTCTAGAAGGCAATCTTCCTGAGTTCTCTATTACTAATTATGACTACTGGAAGTTTAAGGTTCTTGCCCATCTTCACTCTATCCATGACCAGATGCTCAGGGTGATCGAGGAGGGTCCAATCACATTCATGACCAACCGCTCCATCACCTGGCCCGTTTCTGGAGGAGTTCCAGTTCCTCAGGCGGGAGAAGAGCCTGTGGAGAGGTTCACGCTTACATCTGACCAGATAATGTTGCGAAGAACATTATACTCCACACTGTTTCTTTTGAGAATTCAGTAAGGCTGATGCATCTGAAGACTGCTAAAGAGATTTGGGATGCTCTGGCAGAGATGAGTGAAGGATCTGAGAAGATCAAGGAGAACAAGAGAGACCTGGCGATCAGGATGTTTGAAAACTTCAGGATGCTTGATGGTGAGTCGATTGACCAGATGGAATCTCGTTTCGTTAAGTTGATGAACGAGCTGGCAACCCTTGGGAAGGACTTTCCCAAGAGGGAGGTGTCCTCAAAAATCCTGAATTGTCTCCCTGAAAGATGGGATACTGGTGTTATCATGCTGAAATACACCCAGGACCTTACGAGTGTCTCTCACACCCACTTCTTCTCGGAGTTAAAGGCTCTTTAGTTCGACCTCCATAAGAAGAAGAAGAAAGGTGAGGTCAGTGAGGATGCGACTGAGGTGAGAATGCCTGAGAAGGAAAAGAGTGTTGATCTTAAGGCCACTCCTGAGATTGAGGCTGGATCAGGATCAAAGTGCCTGAAGGTGATGAGCAAGGATGAGCTAGCCACCGAGTATAGCTTGATGGCCCGGAGGTTCAAGAAGCTCAACTCGCGATTCGACAGGTATAAGAAATTTTATACTGATTCCAGAGATATGCCAGCCCCAGGAGGTCGAGTCCCCGGAGGGAAGAGAGGAGTGTAGACTCCAGGAGAGATCGTGATGAGCCTGAGCGCAGGAAGAAAGAGAGAAGCTCCAGAAGGGGAGATGATCAGGAACCCAGAAGATCCAGTTCCAAGCAAGAAAGAACCTCAGGGAGCCGGAGGGATTCTGATGGTAAGCGTTCTACTGATAAATCAGGTGCTAGTGATGCAGATCAGTGCTATCACTGCAAGAAGACTGGGCACTATCAGTATGATTGCCCAGAGTTCAGTGCTCGTGAGAGAGAAGATCGGAGAGCGAAGAGAGATCTCAGGGCTTCTGATCGGAGAGCTATGCTTGCTGAGGATTCCTTAGAATCTGATGGCCCAGGACGCCGATCCACTGATCTCTTCTCCGATGAGGAGTATGATGACCTCTGTCTGATGGCAGATGATGAGGTATGTTCTTCTGCCTCTTCTCCTGACCACGCACCTGAGCTTAGCTCAGACTCAGCTAGAGATCTCGACCTTCAGCTCGGCTTAGAGTAAATGATGGCCGATTTCTCAAGGTTTCAGGAGACCCATACTCACACAGTGGATGTGAATACTGAACTTAGTAGTGAGAATGCTTGTCTCGCTAAAGTACTCAGAGTGAGAAATACTGAGGAGGCACTGAGACTAGTAAGCCTCCAAGAAGAGCTCTTGAATGCCCGAAATGGGAATGCAGGAGTTCACTTTGAGGTTGAAATACTTAGAGCCCTCAATACCTCACTCACTGATTCTTGTGAGATTGATCGGTTCCTTATTCAGGAATAGTTGGAGGTTGAGCGGATCGCCACATGAGATGTTCGATGTTGAGTGGCATATTCGCCCCAGGGCTGAGAATGCTACTCGTCATCTTGAGCGCTCTGCACAGGAGGTTGCTGACCAACAACTGGTGCTTCAATACACCGCTGAAATTGAGTCTCTGAGAAAGGAAAATGAGCACCTGACTCATCAGCTGGAGAAGTTGTACAAATCATCCCAAGTGGTTGATATATTAACAATGATCTCCCAGCAGACTGATGGTGCTAAAGTAGGGTTGGGTTTCGACCTAGAGAACTCTCAGGACAGAAACAGAGGTGCTTCAGGCAACAACTCTGAAAGGGTGTTTGTCCCTGCCCAAACTGATGACAAAGGCAAAGGAATTGCTCATCAAGATAACGGCTCAGGGAAGGAGAAAAAGTCCGCTGAACCCGTCGGACAACTGACTGAGGGATCGAGGCCAAAATCCAAAGGAAGGGCAAAGAAACCTCATCAGGAGCTGAGGAAAACGGATCACGGAAAGCCCAAGGATAAGCTCAGGAACACTCAGGCCCAGACAAACTCTGCTCCGAACAAGTCTAAGGCTCAACCAAAGAATGTTAAGACTGGAGGGAATCTAAGAAGGAACTCAGCCCTAAGTACTTCTGTGCTCAGCCTAAGATTACTCAGGATCGAGGGAATTTAGGCCAAGCCAAGGGATACCCAGGTCCAGAAGTCTCAGACGGGGCACAGGACCCATTAGGAAGGTCCTAATCCTCCAAGGAGAAGGACCAACCGGGTGGCTCCTGAAGGACAACAAAATCCTAATTCTGACAACACTTGGACCAGACCTCGTGTGCCTAGAGGTCAGGGACGAGTAGCTCCTTCTCAGGACAATACCAAGTCCACTACACCCAAGGCAAGGAGAAACTAGAGGTCGGCCCCCAAGAAAAATCCTGAGGCCTCCGCAACTTAGGCTGACACCCATACACCCTCGACTTCCAAGGCACCCAGGAAGAAGAGAATAGTGTATGTTGATGTTTCAGGAAGACAAATCTATACCTATGATGCTATCACGGTAGTAAGACATATTTGGATTCCGAAGGGTATGGCTGACACTATAGGACTCAATACGAGATGGGTACTTGAGGCCTGATCCTTTTAAGATCGCTGCGGGCTGCAAGAAGAGGAAGGAGGATCCAAAGAAGGGGGACTGGTACTTGGACTCAGGGTGTTCGAGGCACATGATCAGTTTTCACGATCTCCTTCAGGACTATGTTGCTCAGGATGGCCCGCAAGTTACCTTTGGTGATAACTCTAAGGGTTTCACTAGAGGATTTTCTACTCTTGTTGTTGGTTCTATCCGTGTGCTTAATGTTTCCTATGTTGAGGGTCTTAGGCATCACCTGCTATCTGTTACTCAGTTTTGTGACGGTGGATATAGGGTAGAATTTACCTCGAATATATGCCTTGTGACAAATCTACACTACAGGTTCTTTTAACAGGTGTAAGGAGGGGCAACGTGTATTTTGCTGACTTTAAGAGCAGCTCTCCTAAAACTTGTTTACTTGCTAAGAGTTCTGCTGAACTCAATTGGCTTTGGCATAACCACCTGAGCCACATAAACTTCAAGATTATTAATAAAATTTCACAACTTTCTCTTGTAAAGGGTCTACCAAATGAAGTTTTCAGCAAGGACCACGTGTGCGGAGCATGTCAGGAAGGCAAGCAAACAAAAGTTTCATTCAAAGAAAATAATGCCTTCTCAACCGACAGAGTACTTTAGCTCCTACACATAGATCTCTTTGGTCCAATCACTTATGTCCGCATAAATGGTAGGAAATATACCCTTGTTGTTATTGTTGATTATTCCAGGTACACATGGGTTATTTTTTTGCTGCACAAGAAGGAGACTCAGGTGAAGCTTCCAGAGTTACTCAGGAGACTGAGTACTGAACAGGGTCAGAGCATCATCAAGATCAAATCATATCGGGGAATAGAGTTTATTAACTCTGATATAACTGATTTTTGTACTGACAATGGCATTGCTCATGAGACTTCTGCAGCTGGGACTCCGCAGCAGAACGGAGTTGCTGAGAGAAGGAATCAGACCCTGAAGGAAGCTGCCAGAACCATGCTGGCCGAGTCAGGACTGCCCAAGAAGTATTGGGCTGAGGCAATCAACACTGCCTGCTACACTTAGAACCGATCTATGCTGAACAAACAATATGCTCAGACACCCTATGAAACGTGGAACAAGAGGAAGCCTCACATCTCCTATTTCCATATTTTTTGGTGTAAGTGTTTCATCCTAAACAATGGGAAAGACAAGTTGAAAGCCTTTGATAGCATGTCTGATGAGGGAGTGTTCTTAGGATACTCCTCAGTCAGCAAAGCCTTCAGGGTATACAACTGTCGGACTCTTGTTGTGGAGGAAACACCTCATGTTGTGTTTGATGAGACTGCATCTATGCATAGAAATCAGGTTCCAAGTCCTGACGTTGAGGGGGTCACCAAGAGGGTGACAAGACTGAGTCTGAAGAAGAATCCTGAGTTTGAGGTCAAGTTAGTTCATGCTTCCATGGGATGAGATGATGATGACGATCAGGATGGACCTCAGGCCAACCCTCAGCAAGCTGCAGCCTCGCAGAATGTTGAGTCTCAAACGGAGGCACAGACTCAACCTGAGATAAGGACTGTCGGTGATGATGCTTCTGCACCTGAGACAGCTACTGAGTCTAACTCTATATGGGGAATCAATGTCCTTGACATTGGGCAAACCTCAGGAAAAGACTAAGTCTCTCCCTGCCTCGTTCGTTCTGCTTCTTTACCTGTGCTAGAGACTAACCTTTCAGGATCTGGCGAGGGAACTTCAGAAGCAGCTCCCAGTGTTTGAGTCAGCCGGAGGACATGGCTATCCATCACTCATTGGCAGATATCATTGGTGATATCAATGAGGGGGTCAGGACAAGATTGTTCCATGGCGAGAGCGCTATGTTCTGCTGCTTCCTGTCTGATCAGGAACCTAAGAACATAGAAGAAGCTCTTGCTGACCCCAATTGGATTGTGGCTATGTAGGATGAGCTCAATCAGATCGAGCGGAATCAGGTTTGGGAGTTAGTTAATAGACCTAGGCGTCAACATGTTATTGGCACCAAGTAGGTCTTCAAGAACAAGAGGGATGAGAAGAATGTTGTTGTCAGGAACAAAGGTCAGACTGGTAGCCAAGGGATACTCTCAGGCCGAATGGATCAACTATGATGAGACCTTTGCTCCGGTCGCAAGGTTGGAAGCCATCAGGTTGTTTCTGGCATATGCAACATTTAAGAAGTTCAAGGTGTATCAGATGGACGTGAAGAGTGCTTTTCTGAATGGTGTACTGAATGAGGAGGTGTATGTGGAGCAACCTCCAGGATTCGAAGTTGGTGATAAGGTCTATCACCTGAAGAAAGCACTTTACAGACTGAAATAAGCTCCTAGAGATTGGTATGATTCTCTCTCCCAATTCCTGATTGACCACAGGTTCGTGAAAGGAATAGTGAATAGGACCCTATTCAGGATTACCGAAGGGGAAGACATTCTCTTAGACCAAATTTATGTCGATGACATTATTTTTGGATCACCAAAGCTGAGGCTTTGTGAGAAATTCTCTAAGCAAATGACGGGGAAGTTTGAGATGTCAATGATGGGAGAGATGAACTTCTTAGGTCTCCAAGTCAGGCAGTCGCACTCTTGAGTTTTCATCAATCAGTCTAAGTATACGAGGGATTTGATTCAGATATTTAGAGTTCAATCCAGCAAAGTCTCACCTATTCCCATGAACACAAATGAGAAGCTGGATCCTGACAAGGAAGGGACCTCAGTATATCAGACTAAGTATAGGGCGCTGATTGGTTCCTTGTTGTAACTGACTGCTAGTCGTCCTGACATCGCCTATGCAGTCGGAGTGTGTGCGAGATATCAGTCTGATCCAAAGAAGAGTCATCTAGAGAGTGCCAAAAAGATTTTGAAATACCTTAAAGGTACAGTCAATTTAGGACTATGGTACCCCTCTGATGATAACCTAGAACTGACAGGTTATTCTGATGCTGATTATAGAGGCTGTCGCATTGATAGGAAATCAACGACAGACACATGTCAGTTTCTAGGGAGTAAATTGATCTCTTGGTTTTCTAAGAAACAAACAAGTGTTACAATGTCTACAACTGAAGCTGAGTATATGGCGGCAAGCAGTTGTTGCTCCCAAGTTCTTTGGTTGAAGCAACAACTGAGAGACTACCAAGTAGAGACAACTGAAGTCCCAATTTATTGTGACAATAACAATGCTATAACCATTATCCCAAAACCCAGTCTTATACACAAGGTGTAAGCATGTAGACATCAGGCATCACTTTATAAGAGACCATGTTGAGAAGAAGGATATCAGGAGGGAGAGGACCCCTACTGACAAACAGAGAGCTGACATCCTGACTAAGGCTTTGCCTGAAACCAGGTTTGTCGAGTTATCCGTAGAGTTAGGACTTCTTGACCCAGGAGAAGATGGTTCAGTATGAATCTCAGTTTAAAATGTATTAAACAAATGGTGTCAGGAAGAATGACTAACTCAGGATCAGAGAGGTTCAGAGAGAGGAATGACTTTCAGGGGGAACTGACATCAGGAGAAGGATCTCAGGTTCAGAATGTTAATGTTTCAGGACTCAGAACTCACGATTTGTCATCCTGAATTTTCAGAAGTGGTATCAGTCAAATTACTATATTTGACTAACTGGTATGTTGTCTTGAACTTGCTTGCATCATCTCTGCATATGTCAGGCCTCTTGTCAATCAAGGGTTTTCTAACTTTTAATCCCAGTCATTCATTTATTTTTTAGTTATTATTTAATGCAATTATTTGAATTAAATACGGACATACTCTGACACGCATTAAATGCAAAGTGGGTGGGAATTATTTCCGATAAAGTTTTTGAATTATTACTCTCGAAAACTGAAAGGGCACAATCATCGTGCATGCATTTTTAGTGCTTAATCTCAACCGTTGAATTTTAAGAGTTGGTTTTATTAACCGTCCGATTAAAACTGAATAAGGGTATAAATAGGTGTTGGTCCCTAAAGAAGACTTTGAGTCTTCTTGTTTTGAAAACAGCTGACTTTACAATCAGCTGAGTGCGCAATGATTTTACTGTGCGGAAATGTTTTTAGTTAAATCCTTTTAATTAGTGCAGCAAGTAGGAGAAATTAAATAAAGCAGATAAAAACATAAGATTTATAATGGTTCGGACCAACTGTCCTACATCCACTCTCCTCAATCCAACTTGGAATTGAGGGGCTCTCTTACTCACTAACTTACTCCCTTACAATCTTACAACTTGAGAGATAACACTCTCTTTTACGCACAAACTGTTAGTGCAATCAACCTTGCAACTAACTGATCGACTTCTATAAAGTCTTACAAAGGAATAATAAAATATATGAGTGTGTTTGTGTACAGAGGAAAAAGTGTAGCCTATACGCTAATGTAATCGCGCGTAGGAACGTTGTGATTTTTCTCTCTTGTACTCATATTTATAGGTAACAAAAACTAGCCGTTAGAGTTGATTAGGATTTGAAATCTCTATAAATATGTAATCTATCAATCAGAGTGATTGATTCTTGATTTCCAGGTTGATATCTTTCCATCTTTGGCTTGATCTTCAATCTGATTTGACTTGATTGATTGCCTATGATTTTTGAAATCTTCTAGCCATTGCTGTGATCTTGTCCTCTTGATATGATTGACTTTCTGTAAATAGAACTTCTATGCAACAACTTCAGACGATCTCAGCTGCTGCTGGTGTTCCTCTGCTGATTTTGTCCTCGTCTTATTTCGGCACCTCAGCTGGTCTGACATCAGCTGACCTGGACCTCAGCTGATCTGACATCAGATGACCTGATATCAGCTGACCTGACATCAGCTGACCTGTCCTCAACTGATGTCTTGCACCTCAGCTGACTTTCACCTAAGCTGACCATCCTTAGCTGATCTGATCTGACACCAGCTGACTTCCCAAGGTCAGCTAGTTTTAATGTCATCAAAACATAAGGGATTTCCCTATAATAGGGAATAAGATCACATTGTAAACCTTTTCGCACTCATATTTCCTTAACCCTCGTATTACTCTCTGCAAATTTCTCTCTCTCTCTCTCTCTCTCTCTCTCTCTCTCTC
>JAPKLY010000160.1:249025-279147 GCA_026898435.1 Prunella vulgaris | reverse complement strand
TCTCTCTCTCTCTCTCTCTCTCTCTCTCTCTCTCTCAAGCTCTCTCTGCATCCACGGTGACTTCTTCAACCATGTCCACAAAAGCTTCCAGGAGATTCCACGAGGAGCTCACCCCTGTGGAAGGGAAGATGACCTTCAAGTGAAGCTTGCGTGAGGTACTTGGAGCTTGCTAACTTCTAGTGAAGCTTGCGCGAGGTATTTAGAGCTCGCTAACTTCCACCGAAGCTTGAGCGAGGTACTTGGAGCTCGCTAACTCTAATGAAGTTTGCGCGAGGAGTGTTCACAATAATTTTGTAAAGGCAAAGATCTTTTTATTCATATATAACAATATATGTACATGCCCCCCAGGGCTTTACGAAATGGAAGTTTAACATCTTATTAAGCACAAAATTCTCTACTCTGAATTTTCTAATCTTGATCTTGGAGTCGAAGTACTTTTGTCCTGCTATTTGAAGAGATAATACCATCGGCAAGTCCTCCCAAAACTTCGCCAGACTGAAGCATGTGCACATGCCCCCAGCTTGTATTGGAAGCTCTTCCCCGAAAAAATTATCATCCTCAACATATAGGTGTGCAACTTCAGTTTGTTGTTGTGAAAGTTAGTTTCTCGTGTCCTCTTTCACCTCCCTCAATCTCTAGGCCAATAATTTTTTACGGTTAATAAGCTTGCTTGCTCGCCTTCTGCATTCCGCATATGTCATGGGTAGGTCTTTGGTAACACTGCGGAACATGGGAGAATCTCCCCTAAATCCTCCAAGTAGAGAATGAAGCACGAGTTCATCATTGTCAGGCTCACCACTGAGGATGATCTCATCAATCCTATCAATGTATTGTTCGTCCCCCTCATCCTTTTGCTACCGAACTCTCATCAGTCGATGGAAACTTTCTATTTTGTTGATTTTTACATCTGTCGCACCTCGATCAGTCATATAAATCCCATACTTGGATAGATGAGTTTTCAGATCCGTCCTTCCCTCATAAAGAGGAGCTTGGAGAGGATTTATCTTCGACTGAACCGGAGCATCTTCCACCTCGATGGCCAAAGGCTCTTTGTCCAAGCTTAAATGCTTGTGGAGATCTCCTTTTGATTTTACCTTGCCCTCCACCTTGGCTATTCTTTTTTGTAAAAGCTTGTAAGAGGGATTGCTGGCTATTGCACAGCCGCTAGTCTTACCAGTTCAATAGCAGGTTCTTGGTAAGCATAATGTGGAATATCTTCTGGGCTCAATCGATCATGGACAGAAATCCGGGGCAGATCGCGTCTAAGCAACATGCTCTGTGAAAAAACTCATTTGTTGCCTGGGCGAGTTTCAAGGTTCATCTTCTCTTGAATATGATACTTTCATTGAAGTGTAGTTAGAGGACTTTGTCAATGATTCTGGGATGGAAAAAACTTGTGGTGCTTCCCAATTAGTTGGCCTTAAAGAGGACCTCTTAGAGAGATCCGAACCAAGTCGGTTGAAAACCGATCGAGATTTGGAATCGGTTGTTTGCACCTGGCTTTTCCCATGGTGCTCCTCCATCCTTCTCATTTTGTGCTGGTGAAAATTGTAGATTTTCTTTGGAGCAAATGATGAGATTCATGCTGCTCTCATTTCTTTGGCTTTTTGTCGGAGTTTTCGGATAAGTGTATCCACTTGCTCGGGAGACTCAAAGTCTTGTATAGGGATGTGCATCAATTCCCTTGTCCGATACCCTGGCGTGGTTTGAGCACGCTCAGCCACGGGGGCTTGGTCCAAGGTATGTTCGTTTCTATCAGACTTATTATCTTTCGAATGAGAAATGGAATATCCAGCATAAGTATTGTGGAAAGTATCATGGGGAGTATTAGTAGCCTTTGATTTTGTCATTTTAATGATGAGTTGGAGATGATCTTCGAAACTACAACTTTGTGGATAACCTTCAAAAATTTCTCAGAGACTTGAGGATTTGAAGACGAACTTCAAAATCCAAGTCAAAATCCTAAAGATTTGGAGATGTACGTATTTGATTTGTTGTGCCCTCCTTCTAGTGCTAATTATTATTACCTGAGTAAATCCTTATGTGGCTGGGATCAGGATACCAAATAAGTATAATAATACTTGAATAATCGTGCAAAAAATGTAAACAACACAGAGATTTGCCAAGGTCTTATATTGCAAGAGCTGAGACTTAAGTGTAGTCTTTGTATTAAACAAATTCGTGGATCTTTACAATGATGGCCCTAAGGCCATATTTATAGACGATCCTAAATCAGGTATGTGCGCCTATTATGCTTGGTTGGTCAACTAGTCTGTTACAAAGTTATTACAGAAAGTCTTTTCACCATAAATGGTATTTTCCTTGTGTGGACATTGATTGATATTAATTATGCCCTAAATTGTGCATAATTGATATAATTCTTCTGTAAGAGTTGATCTCGAGCTTACTCGTGTCCGTAGGTGCTCGACTTGCTCGTGCCCGTAAGTGCTCGACTTACCCGTGCCCGTAGGTGCTGGACTTGATCGTGCTCGCGGATCTTGATCTTGCACGTGATTATATACATGGGCTTCGTTTATGCTCGCACTCCAAGTTCTCTTCTATTGGGTTTGGGCCTCATCAAAATATTTATGGGCTTGGGCCCATCATAATAATCGTACCACAACATGTAACACATATTTGTTCTTATCAAAAATATATTTTATCCTATAGTAACACATATTTGCTCATAAAATAACACAAATTGAGGAGAAAATATCTGCCACAATTAGAGTAAATGTGTGTTACAATTAGAGTAAATGTGTGTTACATTTAGAGTAAAATGTGTGTTACAATTAGAGTAAATGTGCGTTACTGCAAATGTGTGTTACAATTAGAGTAAATGTGTGTTACTGCAAATGTATGTTACATTTAGAGTAAATATGTGTTACTGCAAAATCAAATGTATGTCACTATATACAGAAACATTTATTTGCCTTTTGAAAAATATATATTGTATTTTATATAACATATGTAAGGTATTAAAAGATGTATTAGTACATGAACAACATATCATCAAAATATAAATCAACAAAAAATAAATTAAGTAACACATATTTATTCTTGCAAAAATACATATTTTCATTATAGTTACTTGAAAAGTACAAAAAATTGATTTTTTAAGAATTAGTAACACGGATTTTACCTAATAGTAACACGCATTTGCCCAAATTGTAACATACCTGGGAGCGAAAAAATCTAAAATTACAAGTTGCGTGAATTTTAGAAAAAAATGCCCAAATTCGACCCGACCCGATTTAGACACGCGAATTTTTCAAAAATGAATATTTTTACGGTAGAAATTTATACACAAGTGTTGCTTATTTATAAATTATACATATTTTTTTTTATCAATTTGCAACATGTAAAATAAAAAATTATCAATTCATAACCTAAATCTAATTTTTCAGCCCTTATAAACCTTAAAAGGTTATTGATTAGGGTAATAATTGCATCATATTTGGTATATTTTAGCATGATATTGAGTGATTTGTATGCATTATTGATCCTAATATGCTATATATTGTGTTAATTACCCTTTTGTGCAAGAAAGTTGTGTGTATAGGTTAAATCAACCAAAATTGAAAAAATCACGATTAGGAAGATGAAATGATGTGATCCGAGCATTTGGGAAAGCTTAAATGATCAAGAGGAAGACCCTAGGAAGCTTGGACGAGCCATAGGAGCGAGACGGAAAAAGTCAAAAATGGAGGTTTCGAGTTGTATTGTGATCGAGCTCAATTGTATGGTTGATCGAGCGGATCAACACTGCAAGGGCGCCATTCCACGCTCGACCAGATGAAGACCACGCTCGAAGATGGCTGTCCAAGCGCCAATGTATGGGTGGTCGAGCGCACTTTCGTTTTCTTGACATATTCGAGGGCAAAGCCATCTTTTTGTGCGTTTAATGACAATTGAGTCTTAATGATGTGAGCATTATATATACCACAAACATCAGATTTTGGAGGGACTTTTGTTCATTTCATTCTGAGATTTTCATTAGATAATTCAGAGAAAGATTAGAGGTAGTTACCAATTGGGGTTGTAGTTAATCTTCAATCTTCTTTCTTTGATTACTTTTGATCCAACCATTGGATTTACGATCTAGTTGGTGCATTAGATTCCTCTCGTTGTCAGCTACATTTCTACGGTAGGATTTATCGTTTCGAGTCCCGGATTAGAAGATAGCATTTGAAGGTTTGTTGATTGTACTATTACAGATTTCATAGTACTATACAGTACTATACTTGAAACTCGATTTATTAAATGTAAGCATAGTACTATGAAATCTGTAATAGTACATAAGTTTGGTCAATAGTACAATCACATATTACCGTAGTTCATTTTGCACCTACATGTAATTTTCGAATTTTATATCACCTATATGAAATTAAGCCTCCTATAAATTTTATGCAAAGTGAGCAAGTGTGAAAGATATGCATTAGTGTACTATCCCATGTTTCACATGGTGTTGTATCACTTAATCATGCAGTGAGTTATTGTACAATCAATTAGGCAAGCCTCCTCAACATGTAAAGGTTTCCCTAGATAAACATTAAGCTCCTAATGTAGTGTCTATTCACTAGGAATAGTTCTCACTATCCTAGGAATTTCATCAAACACCTAACATGCAATGACCTAATTATAAGAAGATTTGGGAAAAGAGCTCAATTCTCATATGAGACTAGTTCCCTAATGGCCCAATTAATCAATTACACATGCTAAGCATTCATACAAATCATCAATTAAGAGAATTGATCATACAACATCTCATAGCATTCATAAGATCAACATTAACACCACATTACTCCATATGAATCATACACTAACACACAAAGATATTAGCCCATGGCTAATTGGGAGAACAAATGAGCAATTGAACTAACTACAATCATCATAATGCTGAAATTGAATTGAGAATACAAAATCTTACCTATTACAATGAAATTGGGAAAGATACTAATTACCTTGTAAAGCTAGAAATTGATCCGTCATTGGAAAATGAAATACAATCGGTAGAAATGTAGCCCTAGTTGTGACGAGAATGCAGGAACAAACGGATCGATGATCCGAACGGTAGATCGAAAGTTATCGAATAAATCGTAAGAAGAAATCTTTTAAACCCAACTAGTAACTACCTAATTCTCTCTCTAAACTAATCTAAGAACTTGGAATTATGAAGATTATGACTAAGATGCCTTGAGAATCTGATCCTTGAGGTATTTGTAGTGCCCACAATGTTTAGTCCAAAATGCCCTTCATTAAACGCGCGAAAAGACGAAACAACCCTCCAATTTGTGAAAATCCGGGTCCTCGCACGATCCCTAACTGGTGGCCACACGATCCGGGATCATGCGAGTGTTTGTTCGAGCCGTAGCCACACGAACCAGGGAATGGCGCACGAACCTGAGCTGGTCATCACACGAGCCCTGGCTTGTGGTCACCCGATCCAAGCTTTGCTTGTTCGATCGATCCTCGACTTCCTCGTTTCCTTCATATCTTGAGTTCTAGAGCTCCGATTGACTCGATTCTTCTTCCGTTGTGACCCTCTATTCGAAATCTTCGACATGGTATATCATTTTCCTCCATTGGATCAACTAACAATTTCTAAACTTTTACGAACTTGCTTTTCTTTTGCCGGTTTTGCTCGTTTCCACTATAAAAGACAACTTTCTAGCCAAAAAGGGTTAAATGAACAAAGTATAGCATTTTAGGGTCAAATATGAACATAAGAACATCAAAACCATAGCGAAATAGGTGCAAAAACATGCAATTATGACCCTAATCACACCCCCAAACTAGATTGTTGGTCGGCCTCGAGCAACGAAGCGATAGAATAGGGGAATAATTTTATCAATGAAGTATCAAGTACAAGATCAAATGCCAAAGAATTATCACTCAATATCTAGCAAATCTAAGATACAATATCATCCACTTAACTATCAAAATCAAATCAATTAGCACAATATCAAGTCAATAAGTCAAGATCCTCATTAGATAAGTGTTTAGCTTAACCCTCAAGTGTTTAAGCTCTCTCATACATCACACCACATACACATACTACCATAAGCTTGGCTCAAGTCTACATTCTCCACCACTTGTCATGACAAATCATTCACACATCATTGAGGACTTTCAAAAGGTTGTAGTGTTGGCTCTTTGGTAAGTAAGGAACATATGGATAAAAGTGACTAAGTATGATTAGTAAAGCACAGAAGGAATCAATGTAGAGATCATTTAAATCTTCATGCAATGTTGCACATACTCTTCATGCTCTTTCAAAATCACACTTTCAAAGATCATTCCTCCCTTTTTATGAGTTGTGATCATACTCACAACACTAGAGTCAAACTTGACCATAATTTTGCAAAAAGTCAACCTTTTTCATTTGCAAGCACTTGTCTTTCTTTCACATCAATCCATGCATAGTTGAATTTCTTTCCACCTTGGCCACCAATTTCTTCATCAAATCACCAATCTTCCGTCCTTCTTTTCACTCTACTAATCATAGGGACAAGAGAGCTCCAAGAAGGAAGGAAAATGGCTTAAAGTGTGGTTAGCCAAATGAAAGGTCTATAAGCACAAAATGGTAAACAATGGATATTAATATCAATGGTAGGCTCATAGGGCTAAGTTGCTCAATATTGATCAAAGAAATGCCTAAAATCATATCATGTGAAATCTTCATCTAATGTAGCCTCAAATAAGACCAAAGCCAAGTTTTAGAGTAACATGTATGTGTGTGGAACTCACATCAAAGAATATTAAAACGGGCATCAATGTCTCAAAACTCACGGGTAATTGGTGATCAAGACTCATATCATATCAATAATGCTCATATCATCGAAATCTCAAGAATTATAGAATCAAAAGTATCAAAGATAACTCAGGAATCAAGAAATAAATCCATTACACCTATCATGACTTTCAATTGATCCCCACAATCATAAACATATCTCATGCATTCACTACTCAAAGCAACAATAATCTCAAGAATCATCAAGCAAAACAAGACCTCATCAAAACATAAGGCATCCAAGCATAGGAATAGTACCAAAATCAATCTAAATATAGCATTGCAATGAGATTAACGAAAAGAACACACACCCCCAAACATTTTTGGACCATAGGTCTAAAAAGTTTGGCAAAGAGTGGAGAAAAGATCATGCAATGCACAAAATATGGCACAATACTCACTAGCAACAACAAGAAATTCCAAGTCATTCATAATCCACTAAGCAAATCAACAAATACCAAAGGATAGCACCCCCAAACTTGGCTAAGCCAAGTACTTCACAAAGAGAAAGTATACAATACCTCACTTCGTGGAACCATGATATTATGAGAGCATCCTTTAGACAATAGGCACCTACACAATCAAAAATACCAATCAATCACATTAACAACAATACAAGCAACAAAATAATCAACAAGGATAGGTTTCCTCCCATCTAGCGCTTGGATTTAATGTCTCCTAGCCGGACGACTCTTAAGCTCAAGTCAAGGTGGTTCAACATCACATAGCCTCAAGTAATTTGTCACTTCTTTTGGCATTGAATTATGGTACAGCTTCAAACGATGCCCATTCGCATAGAAGAGTTCCCCTTTTTCATTCATAAGCTCGTACCATCCACTTGCAAAGTAATTTGATATCGTAAAGGGTCCACTCCACTTTGATTTCAGCTTTCTGGGGAACAATTTGAGTCTTGAATTGAACAAAAGTACTTGATCAAGCTCCTTAAAGAACTTCTCTTTTATATTGGCATCATGCCATCTCTTTGTCTTTTCCTTGAAAATCTTAGCATTTTCATACGCCTCATCCCTAAATTCATCCAACTCAAGCAATTGAAGAAGCCTCTTCTCCCCACATAACTTCTCATCAAAATTCAACTTCTTTGTGGCCCAATAGGCTTTGTGCTTAAGCTCAACGGGCAAATGACAAGGTTTACCATATACAATTTGATAGGGAGAAAGGTTCAATGGGGTCTTGAAGGCCGTACGATATGCACATAGAGCATCGTCCAACTTAAGTGCCCAATCCTTCCTATTAGAACTCACGGTCTTCTCTAAGATAAGCTTGATTTGGCGATTTGACACTTCCACCAATCCATTAGTTTGAGGATGATAGGCCGTTGAGATCTTATGCTTCACATCATACTTCACAAGAAGATTCCCCAACGCCCTATTCACAAAGTGAGTATCCCCATCACTAATCAACGATCTAGGCACACCAAATCGAGCAAAGATATTATTTCTTAAGAATACCATCACAACTCTTGCATCATTGAACTTAGTGGGGATTGCCTCCACCCACTTTAATACATAATCCACAGCCAAAAGAATGTATAGATACCCAAGAGATGATGGGAAGGGTCCCATAAAGTCAATACTCCATACGTCGAAGACCTCTACTTCTTGAAAAATGTTCAAGGGCATCTCATCACGTCTTGACAACCCCCCAACTCTTTCGCATCTATTGCATCTAGCAACGAACATGTGACAATCCTTAAAAATTGAAGACCAATAAAAACCACTTTGGAATACCTTTTGAGCCGTCTTAATGGAGCCAAAATGTCCTCCACAAGGCAAGGAATGACAATGGGTAATCACACTTTCAATCTCTTCATCCGGGATGCATCTCCTAATAATAGAATCTGCACATCTACGATATAAATAGGGAACATCCCAAATGTAACGACGTACCTCTTTATAAAACTGCTTCCTTGCATTGGAGTTCATTCCATAAGGTATTGTTCCACTTGCAAAAAGTTGGCAAAATCAGCATACCAAGGTGCCTCATCTTCCATCTTCCAAATTTTCTCTCCTTCAACTCTAAAAAGTTGCTCATCCGGGAAGCTTACGAGTATCTCCTCTTTCTCTTCCAAGGCCTCATCCCCTCTCACTAATCTTGACAAATGATCGGCTATCACATTTTTGCTACCCTTCTTATCCCTTATCTCCAAGTCAAACTCTTGTAATAGCAACACCCACCTTATCAACCGAGGTTTCAAGTATTTCTTCGTCATCAAAAACTTGATAGCTGAGTGGTCCGTGTAGACAATAGTCTTTGTCCCCACAAGATACGGACAGAACTTCTCCACGATGTATACAATGGTTAAAAACTCTCTCTCGGTGGTGGTGTAGTTCAACTGAGTCGATGAGAAGATCTTCGAAGCATAATAAATTGCATGAAATCTCTTTTCTCTTAATTGGCCTAGCACCACCCCCATAGCATAATCACTCCCATCACAAATAAGAACAAAAGGCTCTTTCCAATTGGGTGTGATGAAGATTGGTGCACTAACTAATGCTTCCTTAAGCAGCCTGAAAGATTTCAAACAAGCATCATCAAACTTAAAGGGAACATCTTTTTCAAGCAATTTAGATAAGGGCTTTGACAATTTAGAGAAATTTTTGATGAATCTATGATAAAAACCAGCATGTCCCAAAAAAGATCTTACTCCCTTCTCATTTATAGGTGGAGGTAGCTTCTCAATAGCCACTACCTTAGCACGATCGACTTGCAGCCCATTAGAGAAGATGTGATGACCAAGAACAACACCTTCACTTACCATGAAGTTACATTTTCCCAATTGAGCACCAAATTAGCCTTTTCACATCTAACCAACACTTCCTCAAGATTAGACAAGCACATATCATAAGTATTGCCAAAAACGCTGAAATCATCCATGAACACTTCCATAATTTTCTCAATTAAACCATGGAAGATCGACATCATAAACCTTTGGAATGTAGCTGAAGCATTGCATAACCCAAAGGGCATGCGTCTCCAAGCATACATTCCATAGGTACATGTGAAAGTCGTCTTCTCTTGGTCCTCTAGCGCAATCATGATTTGATTGTAGCCGGAGTAACCATCGAGGAAGGAGTAGTAATTATAACCACACAATCGGTCTAACGTTTGGTCCATAAAGGGTAAGGGGAAGTGGTCCTTACAAGTCGCTTTGTTCAATTCCCTATAATCAACGCACACACGCCAACCCGTGGCAACTCTTGTAGCAATCACTTCATTATTTTCTATTTTTATTATAGTCATGCCACCCTTTTTAGACACTACGTGCAATGGTCACACCCAAGGGCTTTCACTAATAGGGAAGATCATGTTCGCACCAAGCAATTTTAAAACCTCTTTCTTAATTACCTCTTGTATTATAGGATTCACACGCCTTTGTGGTTGGACCAATGGCTTAGCATTCTCCTCTAAACGTATTCTATGCATTGATGCAAATGGCGGCCGCCAAGGCCGCCTAGGCGGCCGCCTAGGCGCTTGGCGGCACCCGGCCGCCGACGCCTAGGCCTCGGCGGTGAAAAAAGGCGGTCAGGGCTCTTGGCGGCGCCTATGCGGCCTTGGCGGCGCCTAGGCGGCCTCGGCGGCGCCTAGGCGGCCTAGGCGGGTTACGGCAGATTTTTTTTGTTTTTTTGTTTTTTTGTTATGTTATGTTACTTATGTACTGTTTAGTAAGTTTTAATTTTTAAATTTAAACAATTAATAAATTAATAATTAAAGTAATACTAATATAGTAATAATGTAATATCTAATAACTAATAAGTAATAAAACTAATAATAAGTAATTAATATCTAATTATTTTTGTGTTTTGTTTAGAAGATGAACAATGTTATTTTATGATGGTTTTTAGTATTTTATGGACTTGTTGTATTTTGTGAAAAATGCATTTGGGTATTAAACTATTAATTATGTTTTAAGTTTATAATTTATTGTGAAATGTACATTTTTATTAGAAAAAAAATTAATATTAGTAGAATTTTATTAAAAATAATTAAAAATATATTAAAAACCTTGGCGCCGCCTAGGCGCCGCCTAGGTGCCGCCTAGGCGCCGCCTAGGCGGTCTTGGCGCTTGAAGGTGGTCGACCGCCCGCCGACCGCCAAGCGCCATTTACACCCTTGATTCTATGCATGCATAAAGAAGGATTAACACCCTTAAGATCATCTACGGTCCAACCTATAGCCGATTTGTGCTTTCTTAGTATAACCAACAATTTATCAAGTTCATAATCATTAAGAGAAGAGGATACAATTACCGGACACCTTTCATCTTCATCAAGATATGCATACTTGAGGTGGTCTGGCAAAGGCATTAATGCAATCCTCTCCTCCTCTTCCTTGTCCTTGCTTGCTTGCCCTACTTCCTTTGTGGCACTCTCTTCCTCTTTGATTTCCAAGAGCATCTCTTTCACTTGAGTATCCATGGGTCTTTCATCTTCATTTCCTACATCATCAACAACATGACAATCACTTTCATTAACTTCATTATAGTTAGGACTTTCATAATTAGAAGTAAAGAAAGGAATTTGAGCATTTTCAAACGCTTCTTGAATACAAAGCTCGACAACATCAATTAGTTACAAGAAGAGTTTTCCTTTGGATGCTTCATAGCATCTTGTATCGAAAAGTGAAGTTCATCCCCATCAAGCTTCAAGGTAAACTCTCCATTATACACATCAATGACCGCACGGGCGGTTGCCAAGAAAGGTCTTCCTAAAATAAGAGGAATGTCCTTATCCTCCTCCATATCAAGAACGTAGAAGTCTGCCGGAGAAGTGAAATCTTTTATCTTCATAAGTACATCTTTGATGAAGCCGTTAGGAATTGTAATTGATCCATCCACCAATTGGAGAGTTGTGGATGGCCCCTTCAAGTGTCCTTGATCTAAACTCTTGAATATTGAGAGTGGGATCAAGTTGATGCTTGCTCCTAGGTAACAAAGAGCATTATGTACTGCACCATTACCCATATCACAAACAATTGTGAAGCATCCTGGATCCTTCTCCCTTTGAGGTAGTTTTCTTTTCAAGGCATCACTACTTTCCTTAGTTAACTTTACCTTCTCCGGTTCATCCACTCTTCTCCTCTTGGCTAATAGATCTTTCATAAACTTTGCATAACTTGGCATTTGCTCCAAGGCTTCATAAAAAGGAATATTTATCTATAGCTTTTTGAAGACTTCCAAGAACTTACTACACTTATCATCAAACTTCTTTTTGGCAAAACGTTGAGGATATGGAACGGGCACGACGGTGTTTGGCACCCCCCCATTCATCTACTTCCACCTTATTCTTCTTTTCCCTTTCTTCTCTAACCCTTTTCCACTTAGGAACATGTCTTTCCTCCTTTTCGATTCTACCTTGCTCTCCTTCTTCCACAATCCCTTCTTCCACCATACTTTCCTCTTTCTTCTCTTTTTCTTCACCTAATGGAATAGAGTATTCCATACCAACTCCCACATCTATTTCATCATCCCCCTCGTCGTCTACACCCTTTTCATCATTTTCATCATAATTAGGTATGCTAGGTCCTTCATACCTTCTTCCACTTCTTAGCTCTATAGCACTACACCCTTCTCTCAATTGAGCTTGGATTAAGAAGGATTTACATTCTCGAGCTCTTTGTCCACATCTTCTAGACATTTGTTCCACTTGTACCTCTAAGCTCTTTATTTTAGCTCCTTGATTTTGGCAAATTGCATCGAACTTTAGGTTCATCTCTTTGAAACGCTTAAATTCTTCCCTTCTTATGTTGTCCAATTGCTTGAGTATAAGATGTAATGTTTCATTGATATAATTGGAATTTCCTTGATGATAGGATGTAGAAGGCATCGAGTTATGATATGTATGATGGTGTTGGTAGGATCCTTCATTTGAGTAGGTGTAAGGGTTGTAGGTATAAGATGTAGGAGGTTGAGTATTTGGGGGGAGGATATGAAGAGTAGTTATATCCATCCATCTCAATTTTCGTATAATCCTGCAAGAATTAACAAGTATCAACACTTCACAAAAAGTAATATACACTTCGAAAAATAAAAAGAAACAACAACAAACCCAACAACTAGCCGTCTCCCCAGCAACGGCGCCAAAAACTTGTTTGCCCAAAATGGTGTCTACACACAAGTGCACGTGATATTTATCATCGTGGCAAGATGACCAAGTTTATTTATCGAACACAGGGAGATGGGAGATTGAAAGGTATGGTTGTTGTTCAATTTCGATAATCAAACAAAGCAAATAAAAGTTGGATTGGTTTCTATGTCTACTAGCTCGTCAAGAAAGTAAACTACCTATCGCTTTTATGCAAAGTGAGCAAGTGAGAGAGATATCCATTAGTGTACTATTCTATGTTTCACATGGTGTTGTATCACTTAATCATGCAATGAGTTATTGTACAATCAATTAGGCAAGCCTCCTCAACATGTAAAGGTTTCCCTAGATACACATTAAGCTCCTAATGTAGTGCCTATTCACTAGGAATAGTTCTCACTATCCTAGGAATTTCATTAAACACCTAACATGCATTGACTTAATTACAAGAAGATTTAGGAAAAGAGCTCAATTCTCATATGAGACTAGTTCCCTAATGGCCCAATTAATCAATTACACATGCTAAGCATTCATACAAATCATCAATTAAGAGAATTGATCATACAACATCTCATAGTATTCATAAGATCAGCATTAACACCACATTACTCCATAGAAATCATACACTAACACACAAAGGTATTAGCCCATGGCAAATTAGGAGAACGAATGAGCAATTGAACTAACTACAATCATCATAATGCTGAAATTGAATTGAGAATACAAAATCTTACCTATTACAATGAAATTGGGAAAGATATTAATTACCTTGTAAAGATAGAAATTGATCCGTCAATGGAAAATGAAATACAATCGGTAGAAATGTAGCCCTAGTTGAGACGATAAAGCAGGAACAAATGGATCGATGATCCAAACGGTAGATCAAAAGTTATCGAAGAAATCGTAAGAAGAAATCTTATAAACCCAACTTGTAACTACCTAATTCTCTCTCTAAACTAATCTAAGAACTTGGAATTATGAAGATTATGACTAAGATGCCTTGAGAATCTGATCCTTGAGGTATTTATAGTGCCCACAATGTTTAGTCCAAAATGCCCTTCAGTAAACGCGCGAAAAGATGAAACAGCTCTCCAATTTGTGCAAATCGGGTCCTCGCACGATCCCTAACTGGTGGTCACACGATCCGGGATCGTGCGAGCGGTCGTTCTAGCCGTAGCCACACGAACCAGGGAATGGCGCACGAACTCGAGCTGGTCATCACACGAGCCCTGGCTTGTGGTCACACGATCCAAGCTTGGCTCGTTCGATCGATCCTCGACTTCCTCATTTCCTTCATATCTTGAGTTTTAGAGCTCCGATTGACTCGATTCTTCTTCCGTTGCGACCCTCTCTTCGATCTCTTCGACATGGTATAACATTTTCCTCCATTGGATCAACTCATAATTTCTAAACTTTTACGAAGTTGCTCGTCTTTTGCCAATTTTGCTCGTTTCCACTACAAAACACAACTTTCTAGCCAGAAAGGGTTAAATGCACAAAATATAGCATTTTAGAGTCAAATATGAACATAAGCACATCAAAACTATTGAGAAATAGATGCAAAAACATGCAATTATGACCCTAATCAATGACGCTTGGCGGTCGACGAGCGGTTGAGTACCTTCAAGCGCCAAGACCGCCGAGGCGGCGCCAAGGTTTCTTAATATATTTGCAATTATTTTAAAAAAAGCCTCTACTAATGTTAATTTTTCTAATAAAATTGTACTATTTCACAATAAATTATAAACTTAAAACATGATTAATAGTTTACTACCCAAATGCATTTTTCACAAAATACAACTAGTCCGCTTCTCTCTCTCTCTCTTTCCCCTTTCTCTATCTTCTCGTTTCTTTCGTTTTTTAGTTTAAGTAGTGTTTTTTAATTACTTATTAGTTGTTGCCGCCAAGAGCGCCAAGACCGCCTAGGCGGTACCAATGTTTTTCTATATTTTATTTTATTTTTTATTAATATTAATTTTTTTCCAAACATATGTTAATAAAAATATACATTATAGATAAATTATAAATTTAAAACATAATTAATAACTATCTTAAAATATATAAAGTCAACAAAATGTTAAAAACTATCATAATACGACATTGTCCAACTTCTAAATAAAAGACAAAGAGAGCAAAATACATAAAACGAATAAATAATTATGAAGTTGTTCAATTAAACTTTTATTTTTTAGTAATTTAGTAAATTAGTTTTTATTTTTAATTTTAGTTCTAACTTTTAAGTTGAAATTAAAATTAAGAAAGAAGAGTAATGGTCATTTAGGCGATGCCAACACGGCCTTGGCGGCCGCCTAGGCGGCCTCGGCAGTAACAAATGTGTTGGTGGATTTTTCTCGGCAATTTGACTTTGGCGTCGGCGGCCGAGGGCCTTCAAGCGCCTAGGCGACCGCCATTTACATCCATGGAATAAATATGTGTTTTTGAAATTAATCATCATCCTTTTAAATTTAGATATATGGATTAATGCAGTATCAAACTTTTACTATTCTATATGTGTTATTATTGAAAAAATAATTATTTCTATAATAATAAATAAATATTTGTGAAAATTCAATATTTGTTCTTATAATAACACATATTTTGCTCTTCTATTACGTTAAAATTTATTTATTCTATAAAAATAAATGAATAAATATAAAATAACAATATTTTATAAGACAGTAACACACATTTGCTCTAATAGTAACAATATTTGCTCCCTAGTTTATATTACTATATAAGAAAACATGTGTTACTGTAGGATAAAATGTATTTTTCGTTAAGAACAAAATATGTGTTTCTTAATTTAATAACCATCCTCTAAAAGCTAGATATATTCATTCATGTAATAACACATTTTTTACTATTTATATGTATTATTATAAGAAAAAATAACTATTTCTATACAAATAAATAGATATTTATGAAAAATTAATATTTTATCTTACAATAACACACATTCTGCTCTTACATTGTATGAAAAATATTTATTTCTACAAAAACAAATGCATATATGTAAAAAAAAAAGTCAACATTTAGTCTCATAGTAACACACATTTTGCCTAATAGGAACACACATTTGTCTATATAATAAAATAAATTGGGAATGAAAATTTAGAATTTACAACTGATTAGCGTTTAAATATGCATATATTTTATCTATTTTGTGTATTATTTTGTGTACTATAATGTATTGTTTAGCGTATTTATATATAATTTCACATTTTCCAGTTAGTTATAAGTATTTGTGCTTTCTATATAAATAAGAGACATATGTATAATTCAACATGATCATTATGTCTATTGTATATTGTTGAGGTCTTAAGTGGAGTTATACTTATCCAAATTTTATTATATTGAACACCTAAGACAATGTACTAAATACTCAAGACATGTTAGTGATACAATTTTACAAGTTTGGATTGTATTTGTACTCAAAAGTGAAGACTCCATTTCTGTCCAATGTTTGGACTCAAAACACATTTTCGTATTTGCACAATATCTGGAGACTCACTAATCCAATTGAACCAATTCCAGTTGTATTTGATCACTAATTCGTTTCTCTACAACTTGTCTTCAGGGCTCAAGTGTCAAAAGTTCCGGCTTCAATGGTCAAAATAACAATCAATGCAAGGGCTTCAGAATTCCGCCATGTCAGTACACATGTTGGGAAATAATTCACCATAATTCACACAAAAGTCCAATTTACACAAGACCAAAGCCATTGGTTAGCCAAGAAATTCATCAAGACACAGTAAAAATATTAAAGGCGTTGATTTTGTGCATGCTGAGATATCTGCTTTTCAAGAGACCACCATAAATTCTCGGAGAAAAACAATCCAGTTTTACCAACTTCACTATTCTGGTCATAACTCACAATCTAGAGATCCGATTTTTGAGATCTTAGACTCCTTGGAAAGCTAATCCAACGGCCTAAAACTTTCATTCAGAATTCAAGATGAAATTCGGACGGAAAGGGCAATTTAATTATTGATGTTTACAGGCCACGTGAATTGGTTGCTAAAGTCTCCATGATTCACTATTTGGAGGCCTATATAAAGAGCCCTTTAGCAACCCTTGAAGGCATCCCATTTTCCTTGTAATCCTTCTATCTTAGTCTAGTATCTCTCTTAGAAATATGAGTTCTTATTGTATTAGTATGAGTAGCTAAATATTTTACTAGAGTTAGGGATGAAGCTTTAGTAAAGTATTAGTAATGTTCTTGGTTATTCAATAAAGATTTTCAAAGTTTCAATCCTTTAGTCATTTGAAGAGTTCTTAAGAGAGGTTTTGATGTGTCATTACTTTGATTTGTTGTAGACTTATTGGCACAACAAATGCTTAGTTTTACACATCAACTATTGATTTTATAAACTTGTTCGAAGGTCTAAAGGTACTTTTCAAATGTATTATATGTGCTCAAAGTTATATCTTTCGATTGAAATCACTTGATTGTTAGATTTCTATTAAGTTATCAAAGATAACCAAGATCATAACTCTAGTTTTTTTATCTAAAGTGGAATCCCGAAACTCTAGTATTTTGTTACTTTATTGAAACCTCTCAACTAGATAATATCTTTTTCTTCCAAATCTCCCTGTGGTTCGACACTCGGTCTCCCGAGAAATTTTATTACTTGAAATCAACCTACACTTAGGTACGTAACTCTCAAGGAGCTATCAACAACTTGCGTGAATTTTAGAAAAAAATATTCAGATCCGATCCGATCCGGTACTGACCCACGAATTTCTCAATATAGATAGTTTTCCAGTAGAATATTTTATATAGATTTTTGTCTTAATGTTAATGAGGTTTATTAACAAATATATATTACTGTAAATACTAATAACAACTTCCACATTCAAAAAATGTATCAAGTCAAATGAGTAGCCAACTAAGCCAAGTTCCGGATAAAAAATTGTGCCAAAGCAAAACAGAAAATTTCTCATGAATGTGTTATTATAAAAATAAATATGTATTACACCTTCCATTTCGTTATATGTTGCTTATTGTTTTTTGGCACATGGATTAAAACAAAAGTAAAAAAGTATAAGTGATGTGATGAAAAAAATAATAAAGTAATTAGAATAGTGTAAAAAGTAAGGAATAATAAAAAAAAAAATAGTAGTTTCCAAAATATGTAAATGTTGTGACAAGAAATATATGAATTTGGGCCTCTAAACTGGGGTCTACTGGAACCCGGGTTTTAACCCTAAATGGGCCAAATTTCCCTAATGTAATAGTATAGGGCCTGTTTATACTTATTTGTAATAGGCCCAGATGTGAAGGGCAAATAGATCTTTTCATTATTTTATGTTTGACCCTCTATAAATGGAGGACCTCATCCACATTTGTAAAGGTTAGAATTAGAGATGTTAAACGGGCCGCGGCCTGGCGGGCTGGCCCGTTTAACCCTATTTTTTACAAGGTTAGGTCCGAGCATACGACGGCCCGTGACCGGCTAGCCCGCCAGTTAACCGGGCTGGCCCGGTAGCCCGGTTTTTTTAATTAAATTAAATAATTAATATATAATATAAGTTAATTAAATTGGAAAGTGATTGTGGGTTGTGGAGGTGTGGACATGTGTACTGTGGCTGTGGGCTGGCCTGATTTCTCCTCACTTGTCTTACGTAATTGTAAATTTTATTAATTATATTTTTATTAATTATTAATTACTAATTCATTATTAACTAATAACTTAACTACAAATTAAAATAGTAAATAAGTAAATAAGTTAGATCTCAATTAATTCAAAACTTTTAGGGATGTGTGAACTTTAATTATTAAATCATTAGTTCTATTTTATATTAAATTTTAAATTTGTAAATTTTTTTTACCTCGAGCCCGTTAGTGGCATGTTTAGCCCGCGGACAACTAGGGTTAGGGTTAGGTCCGAACACATAGCGGCCCGTTAAGGATGAGCCGCTAAGGCCCGGAGCCCTGTAGGGCTTGCCCTGTAGGGTTAGGGTCAGCCCATTTAACATCTCTAGTTAGAATCCTATTCAAGAAATAATACACACACAGGCTAGGGGGACTCTTTTTGGAGCACTCAAAGCCATATTCAAGGGAGGGGCTCTCAAGTTCCTCCCGCAGTGCTGTTCTTCATTCGTTTATATTTATTTATTTGTTATCCTTTAATCGGGACACCCCTATAGCCACTTAAATTCACCAATGAAGCCCGATAAATCGGTAACAACAGTAAAAAAACAAATGAAAAACTTATAGTGGAATAAATAAAAATGTCAAAATGAGCAACGTATAGTGGGATATAGGTAGTATTATTTCTGACAAATATGTGTTAATGATTCTTAAAAAATAAATATTTATCTTTACAATAACTATAAGAGCAACACTTGCGTAGAAATTTCTACGGTAGAAATTTCTAAATATAGAAAGAAAAAAAAAATAAAGACTCACGCACGTTTCATAGAGTTTAACATTGCAATATTTGAATTCTCTCCCAACTATGTGTGCTACTATATGAGCAAATGCGTGTTACAAAAGAACAAAAAGTATTTTTATAAAAAAGTAACATACATGTTTCCTTAAATTAACATGTATTTGTCCATAGAGTAATATAAATTAAGAGTAAAAATTTATATTACATAATATTATTTGATTTTTTAAAAAATATCCACAATAGTTAAAAATAAAAAATAAGTGAATAGCTTCCATATATTTGCATGAGAAAATACCTTTGCATGAGGAATATTTATCAGGGAGAGAGAATATGTCAAGGGTTCCCCACTTTTGCACGACTTCACTTCACTTGGAGAGAGAGTATATGTTAAGGGCGGCAAGTTGCGTGGGATTAATTCCTGAAGCCGCGCGTGTCTTTGTTTTCTTTTTTAATTTATTTTTAAAAATTTCTACGGTAGAAATTTTTATATAAGTTTTTGTCTAATTATAAAGTAAGTTGTGTTAATCTTATGACATTTATATGTTTCTTAACTCGTTATTCATCTATTTAAATCTAAGTTTCCTTTTATGCATTTGTAATGGTTTTGTTCATATAGTAACACACCTTCTTCATAAAGTTACACATTTGTACACCCATAATAACACACATTTCGATATATTATACGCGTTGCAAGGACAAATAGTTATTTCTATAACACATATTTGTCTTTACAGCAATACATGTTTCTCCATATAGTAAAACAATCTGACATCGAATTTTTATGTATTATCATTGCACACTTCTTTTAAAAAAATCTATTTAATCTGGTTCAATTTGTTTAAAATTTGCGATTTTTTTACTTAGATCATATTCACGAATCATTGATCTATGACATATTTTATATATAAGTGTTTACTAATATTTATATAAATGTTTCAAATATATAATTAGTTAAATTGATAATAAAAGTCAAGATATGAAACTAAGAATGCGCTTGGTTATAAACTCTTCAATGGTAATAAGAATAAAAATATTTATAGAGCAACTTTATATAGTGGTTAATGAGAATAGAAAACTATAATGACACTATTTTTCTCCTAAAGAAAGTAATTTTGATTAATCACTTTTCTCCTACCATCATTTCTCTTCAATCATTTATCACCAACAACTTTTTTCTATATCTTATTTTTTAAAATTAGAATATACATCATTAATAATATAATCACTATAAAAATAATATCTCCTTCACTACGTTAGGAAAAAAAAAGTTATTCACATTATCAAAGAATATAAAACAACGGCTACTTAAAAATTTGTGGGGGTAATATATCGGTTCTCTTAATTTAAAATCTTTTTAGATTTTTCTTTGGCACAAAGATGCATTATCCACAAAAATAAAATTACAATCAAGCTTATCCGTTGTGCACCCTTCTTTCTCCATTACACCAATATCTTTTTTATCACTATTATTATATTTTTCTCCAAAATATTTGTTCTTTTCTCCATTTATCCAAATTCCTAACATTATGTAATCTATATTTATATGGCTATACCCCTTTGTCCACGTACAGATCACTGTCCCACTAAATTGAAATTCCACCATTCAAAGGTTGCCACACCACCCTCACAACATTATGTACTCTGTCACGTCGGCATTCAACCTCGTCAGTATAAGTCATCCAGTAGAAACACCTGACCTCTTGTGGGACCGACTCAATCCCAAAGATAGGGCCTCTAGGACGTGCCACGTGGCATCACCTTCCAGCATGGGGATGTTGAACAGTAGGGCCCTCCTGATGGATGGGTCCCACAAGTTACTCTGTATTGAAGTGAGGTTGGTGGATGCAACATGGTCGAGAATTTTTCCTAGGTCGACCACAGCGTTCTCCGCCACGGTCAGTGATATCTCCGCCCAGGGTACGACGGAGGCAAAGGGCAGTCGGATACCGTCCGCAATGATGACTGGGACGCACCCCAGGGCTACGGATTCCACCAGCCTGGGACTCCATGGGGCCCACCCTAATGGACACAAACAAAACGTTGACTGAGCGATCTCCGACTGGTAACCTACGAACCTGTTCCTCCGCAGGTAGAATCGTCGGTCGCTGCCATATCTCCGCCATATGTTAGTTCTCACCCGCCTACCATGAAGAAGAATCGTTTTAAGACTTTTGAAATTTAATATCCATATACATATTATGGGATTTTTAATTAGCTGCCCATTATCACATTTTCTCTTATATTTTAATATATTAAAATTATAATTAAAATCATTCAATCATACCTCTTATAACTTATATTTGAGTTTAGATAAACTCATTTAAAATACAAGTAATTTTAAAAAAAAAAAATTCAAATGACATAATTTTTTTTATATATTTGAAATTCTTTCAATTTAAATAGGATTAAAATTAAGTACTTAAAATATATTAATTTTAATTTATTTGAACTAATATAATAAATTAAAATTATGAATTAAAATTCATACTTGTAAAATTCTTATATTCAAACGCGATGTTAAAATTCAAATAAAATATTATTGTAAAATTGGTGGTTTGAATAATGAATGAATTGATGCGTACTTGCTGTAGAAACGACCGCTGACATTCTTGGGATGAAGTTCCATTTTACCCCTAAAAAACGCAAAAATGTCACGGTGGCCAACCACCGGAGATTTTTTCAGGGTAGCACGTATACTTTCCGGCGATATATAAGGTGGAATCACTATATTTTTTACATCCTGGCATGGATGCTGGTGAGTAACTCCAAAAGTTTGCAAAATTATTGAATTTTTCAATAATTTAGGAACCCCATCTGCAATAGCTACATCCTCCTACAATAATCCACATCGTATAAATAATAAATTAATAAGATGGTAAATGCATGAGTCAATCGAGTTAAATGTAATTAATACTGTTTAAATGTATTTGAGATGTTATCAAACTTTAAACTTATGGGTATGTATTGAATGAAAATAGTTCATATTATGAATCACTTTTCAACGATGGAAAAAAATATCACAAAGTGGTTTATATCATAAAAATAGTTTATGTAATACTTTACCTAAACTTATATAGGCATTTACATATTCATTTAAAAAATTAACTATATTTATAATTTATTCAAAATATTTACAAAAATTAATTTGAAATTAATGTTATTAATTTGAATTATTTTATATTTTTTTTCTAAAATTAATGTTTAAGCTTCCAACATATGAACCTGTACCAAATATAAGTGTGTGATTAAACTACATTTAACCGAACAATTTCAAATCAGAAAATTATGAGTTAGTTTTGTATAGATTTATAGGACAAATACATAAAAAATGAATTGAGCATAAATTTATTACTCCCTCCGTTCCAGAGGTGTTTTCACCTCTGCGATGGCACAACTTTTAAGAAAAATAGAGTGTTGTGTAAAGTTATATTATTAAAATAATGAGATTGGTTGGATTGTGAGGATAAAGTTAAAGTAATAGTTTCCATTTATAGGGTGTGAAAACAATTGTGGGACGGACGAAAAAGGAAAGTGTGAAAACAATTATGGGACGGAGGGAGTATTATATTAATAAAAAATAGGTATTAATTTATTTAGTTTTATACTACCTCCGTCCCCCAAAAGTTTGCGGTACTTTTGGGAACACGACTTTTAAGGAAAATTGTAATGAGTAGAATGTGTATGGTGGAGATTGTGAGTTAAAAATTTTAAAGGTAATGATTTAAATGAATATTTCTATTTTAGGAGTGTGCAAACTTTTATGGGACAAACTAAAAAGGAAAGTATGCAAACTTTTGTGGGACGGAGGTAGTATTTTAAAACATACCCACGTAAATTTTTGGTTAAAAAATTATTATATTTACAAATAGTTTAAAAAATGGGACAAAAAGGAAACTACCAATTTTTATAAAAATAAAAGTTTTTTACCCATTCCTTTTAAAAAAGAAATTTTTTACCCACTCCTCCTAAAAAAAAAAAAAGTTTTCTACCCACATGGCTCACTATCTTGCCTCTTACCTCATTGACAGTCCTCTATTCCTACTTCACTCTTTTAATTTTTTTTTTTCAATCATAAATTAATAAATTAGTAAAAAATTAATAATTTTTTATCCAATCATAAATTAATAAAAAAAATTATTTATATTAATAAAGTACCACACTTTTTAAATCAATTATTATAAATTGTGCTAAATATTTATAAATTTTCTCATTAATTAAAGAATAGTAAATAATTAGAACTAATATAAGAAATATAAATTAATTTGAGTAGGGAATATTTAATTTATGTATTGAGTTGGGTTGGGTTGGAGGGGGTGGGGTGGGATGGGAAAGAAGAGGTAAATGAGTAAAACTTTTTATTTTTTGGTGATGGGTAAATAACTTTTTTTCTTATAAAAATGTGTATTTTTATCCTTTTTCACTTAAAAATAGTATGTTTTTTTTTTGCACAGAGATGTTTTTACTTTTTTTTTATCAATCCATCTTTAAGTTTCTTGTTTCTTTTTGTTGTTTTGTTTAAAAAAGTGTATTATTTATTATTATATGGTGGACCGGTATTTCGGTATGGACCGGTATTTCGGTATAGATCGGTATATATCGGTATTTCGGTATGGACCGGTATTTCGGTATAGATCGGTATATATCAAAATATCGGTACGGTACGGTATACGGTATGCATTTTTGGTATACCGAAATTTCGGTATACCGAAATTCGGTATACCGAAAATTTCGGTACGGTATCGGTATGCAAAAATGCATACCGAAAATTTCGGTATGGTATACGGTATGAGCGGTACGGTACGGTACGGTATGCCACCTCTAAGTGCAACAGAGAAAATATAATTTTTGTTAATTTGTTCAACCATTTCATACTTTTTCCTAAATTTTTTTTTGCAACAACTAATAACTTGATTTGAACTTTGTCTGTATCAATCATTACAAATGAATTTAGATAAGATAAGAAAGTGGAAAAAGAAAAATCATGCGCTTACCAGAGTGTGAAAGCAAGAACCAAAATCATGAGAGGCGACGAAAACGTGATCTGCGCCGAGGCTGCGGTTCCAAAACGGGAACTCGTCGGAAACGTGTTTGACGGCGGCGGCGATGAGAGTACGGGCGTGGCCGATGGCCGGAAATCCATTAATGGCGCTGAAGTTGCAGGCGACATAAACAGGGACGAAGAAGAAGTCAGCTTGCGATGGGTCCTCTGTTCTTACATGGCTCGTCATCAGAGCTCGGTGAATAGCAACCTCCGATGCAAACAAATGGCTGCTGCAACGCTCGTTCGCTAGCCAATCAGTGTTGTACTTAGATGGCAATTCGTAAACATACACCTTCATATCCTTAAACAATTCTGCCAAAAAAAAAAATTGTTGGAATAGAATTGCTATGGGAGTAAATAAATGAGTTGAATTCATGTACAAAGATGAGACAAATTTATTTGGAATAAATCGTAAAGATTTTTTGGAATTTAAAGTACCGTTTTGGTGTTTGTGAAGGGGGGAGGTGTGTTCGATGAGGGCGCGAGATGATTTATCATGGGAGACGAGGGTGTTTGAAATAGAGGGGGGAGTGGGCTTATTGCGAGTGATGAGAAAAGAGGAGAAGAAATAGAAAAATATGGAAAACCAGATAATCCATTTGAAGTATTTGGAGCATAATCCTTTCTCTGTATTTCTGTTGTTTCTTGATCCATGCAGAAACTTCATGGGAGCTAAACTCTCTCTCTCTCTCTCTCTCTCTCTCTCTCTCTCTCTCTCTCTCTCTGTAAGCTAGATAAGAGTATTACAGTAATCAAAAGGAAAGAGGAGTGGTTGGGATGGGGCTTTCTGGATTTGGTTTTTGTTGGAGAATTGAAAATCAAGAAACGAGTATGGAAAATGAAGTGAATTTGTTGGGAGTTCGTTTTTGCTTAATGAGGAATTTTAAACGGAAAAAAAGGGACTTTACAATTTCTCATCATGTAAACTTGTGCAGTACACCATGTTTGATAATTCTACGGAAGAGATCTTTATTTGATTGAGGTATTTCAACATAAAAGTGGCTGTGATGATGAAGAAAAACATACATTTGTTCAGAGACTGAAATGTTCACATTGTGATGAGGCAGTATATATGTACAGATACATAAGTCTCTGTCATTAGCCCACAATTAATTTGAGAATAGGAAAGATCCTGTTTTGCCTCATACTATGTGATAAGAATAAGAAAAATATATTGTGTAAAAATTTCTACCGTAGAAATATCCATTTTTTAAAAATTCGCGGATCTAAATCGGGTCGGGTTAGATTTGGACATTATTTTCCAAAATTCGCGCAACTTGTAGTTTCAGGTTTTTTCGCTCCCAGGTATGTTACAATTTGGGCAAAGACGTGTTACAATTAGACAAAATCTGTGTTACTAATTCTTAAAAAATTAATTTTTTGTACTTTTTAAGTAATTATAAAGAGAATATGTATTTCTGCAAGTATGAATATGTGTTACTTAATTTATTTTTTATTCTCTTTGTTGATTTATGTTAATAATATGTTTTTTCGCTCCCAGGTATGTTACAATTTGGACAAAGGCGTGTTACAATTAGGCGAAATCTGTGTTACTAATTCTAAAAAATTAAATTTTTGTACTTTTCAAGTAACTATAAAGAAAATATGTATTTATGCAAGTATAAATATGTGTTACTTAGTTTATTTTTATTCTCTTTGTTGATTTATGTTAATAATATATTTTTTCGCTCCCAGATATGTTACAATTTGGGCGAAGACGTGTTACAATTAGGCAAAATCTGTGTTACTAATTCTTAAAAAATTAATTTTTTATACTTTTCAAGTAACTATAAAGAAAATATGTATTTCTGCAAGTATAAATATGTGTTACTTAATTTATTTTTTATTTTCTTTGTTGATTTATGTTAATAATATGTTATTAATGTACTTAATACATCATTTAATACGTTATATATGTTATATAAAATATAATATATATTTTTATAAGGATAAATAAATGTTTGTGCATACAGTAACACACATTTGATCTTGCAGTAACACACATTTACTATAATTGTAACACACGTTTGCAGTAACACACATTTACTCTAATTGTAACATACATTTGCAGTAACACACATTTACTCTAATTGTAACACACATTTACTATAGATATAACACACATTTGTAGTAACATAAATTTACTCCAATTGTAACATAAATTTACAGTAATACATATTTACTCTAATTGTAACACATATTTGTTCCTCAATTTGTGTTATTATAGAAGCATATATGTGTTACTATAGGATAAAAATGTATTTTTATTAAGAATAAATATATGTTACGCATACAATGTAACATATACATGTGTTACATTGCATGAAAAATATTTACTTCTAAAAAAATAAATGAATATGTGTAGAAAACAACATTTAATCTGGTTGTAACACACGTTTTGCCTTAAAGTAACATGCATTTGCCTCAACTGTAACATACCTGGGAGCGAAAATCACAAGCTAAGCGAATTTTGGAAAAAAATACTCAAATTCGACCTGACCCAGTTTAGACCCGCGAATTTTCAAAAATGGATATTTCTACGGATCTAAGATCTGTAGAAATTTGTATATAAGTGTTTGTCAAAATATAAATGTACTAATATAATCAATATCCTAATCTAAATGTAAATTTTTTAAATCTTGATAAATAAAATTTCAATTAAAAAAATTGTTGCAATTTGAGCATTTGTTTCAATCCAAAAATGACAAGTTATTTAGTGATATCTAACAAATTCAAATATAATTAGTTATCGTGATACATTATTTTTGGACAGAGCAAATTTAAATTGTTAATAAATTCAAATTGTAATAAAATTTTGAATGACAATTTTGTTTACCAAAATTTTAAATTATATTGTAGTTTACATAATATTATGATTTTTATCTGCAATTAAACTGATTAATAATTAAAATTTAGGAGTATTTAAGCAAATTGGGTTTGTAATTGTAGGATGCATCACATATCTAATAATTAGAACTATCTATGGTATTATTTAGAAACAAATACAAGATAAAAAGAGATAAGACATTAATATCTGTCTCATGCCATACAAGTATAAAAAACAATACAACGAGATAATATCTATTGAATTCGTTTCATACGAGATATATCAAAATTAATTCAATAAGATTAAGTAGTAAATTATTTTAAATTAAATTCGTATTATAATTCATTAGAAAAAGTTTCTTATTGTTGGGGATAAAAAATTACAGAGGCAACCATATATGTGAAAGACAAAAATTGTGTGAAACTTGAGTGTTGTAGAATACCTGATCATGAATACAAGGCTCAATACGATCGATGTCAAGTCCAATCCCTCAAGGCACAAAGACCTGGAATGAGATTTGAGAATGACTAAGGTACATATGTCAAGTGGATGACACCTCATACCAGTAGCGACAGAACTATATATATGCTTGGGGTGGCCATGGTCCCCCTCAAATAAATTTCTTTTTTCACTAATTATATATGCATATATGTATATACATATATTATTTCTCAAATAAATATGTTATAATTGGTGAATTTAGGAAGAATAATGTTGAAATTTATGTTAAAAATAATGACATTGCCACAAGTCGGTTGTTGTTGATCTTCTTCATTAAATTTGCAAAAATAATTTAAAATAATTAATGAAAATATGATATATCATATAATTAACCATTATATATATAATATATTTTATTTTTTAAGTAATTCTTTTAATTTTTTTAAAAATTTGATTTTCTTAATTCTCTCATTTGATTCCTTTTCTCTTCATATTTCTTAAAAAAAATTAAATTAATTTTTTGTTTCTATTCTCTCATCTATAATAATTTTTACTCAATTTTATTGATAAAAAATAGTAGAATAAGAGCATCATCTCTCGTATTATCATATTGTGCAACATAGATATTAAAATTATAATGAAGTTTTGTCAACTATACATATTTAAAATTTATGATGCAATTATTGTTTATTTTTATACAATTATATATTTTTTGCACTAATTTTATTTTATTAAAAATTCATCTTATGATTATTTTTACATGTATAATTGTTTATTAGTTTGTCATATGATAATTATTAGTTTGTTCAATTTTTCATTAATTATGAATAGTTCATTATTTTTTTGGCCCCACTCACAAAATAATTCTGGTTCCGCCCCTGCATACCGGGAGCACCACGTCGACTAACCTGGACAATACCTAAACGAGATCAGGTGCAGACACCAGACGACAGGCCCAACGACAAAATCGCTCAAAATCCATGAAGTCGATCGAGGTCAAGTAAAAAATCTCGACCTCGAAGACGGAGCTAGTCTTCACATATAATAAAAAGATATGAATAAACCAATATGACATGTAATAAGTACCTGCCCCCACTTGAGTGGTGGGACAATATTCACATTAGGAAGGATTTGGTAAACTAGATTAGACATTCACTAGTTAGACTAGGTTCTCAACCTCCTATTGGTGAAGTCCAACCTACCAACTTAGATTTGGTGGATTTGGAAGTACTTGGTCAATCACAGCATTAAATGCTCTGATTCAATAAGATACAATGGCAGCCAACAAGAGCTCGTCGTGTACATATAAATAAGGTCATTTATAAGCCATAAATGATATCACAAAATACTCATTCAAGTTCAAGTTCTGCAAGATAGATTTGAAAAATCCTCTTGCATTTACTCTTATTCATTTACTTCTCAGTCATTCATCTTCATTATTAGTTGTTAGGATCCTAGAACAACCACAACATTAAACCAAATTTATCGTTGGATCCACTAACAACAAGTGGAGCTAGAAAGAGGACATAAAAATCCCAGAACTAAAAAATCAACCAACAAAAATCCTAGAGGAACACTTACTGTTCTGCAAGAGAATCTTCAAACTCTCAAGCATTTATCCAGTTTTCCCAGTTCTTCCAAGCCGGAGATCATGGCAAAAACCAGGAGTAAGGCAACCGCAGCTTCCGCCTAGGTACCATTGTTATCCCACTCTTAGGCACCACCCGACCGGACCACCCTCCTCGTGGAAGAAACTGTTGTTAGGGTTATACTAGAAAGTATGCTTTTACTTTTTATAACTAAACTGAATCTTTGAGCTTTATCTGAAATAAATCTTTTATTACTGTGCTTTAGATAAATATGAATGTTATTTATTTATTGCAATCCATTCATATAATAGTACGAGTTACACTATAGATAAATGTGGTGATCCCCGGATAACTCACAGCAAGATCACATTATCAGTTTCTTGTAACAAGTACTAAATTCACAACCTAGATGGGATTAGAACACCCCATTGGTAAACGGTTGATGTGTAGATCCCAGATTGGCTTATCTTGACTAAGGGATTGCACTAGTGCATGATGATGCATTGAAGAGGACCTACAGAGAGGTAATTCTTCCGGACTGATTTATGGGATGAAGAATTAGACCTCAGTGGTCGTTTATTTCTAAACCTCTATCCCTTAAATAGGACTGTGTGTTATCCGTGCGTGATACTTTATTTTGTTATGGGTAGAGAGTCAATGAGACTCAATACTTTGCATCTTGGGTGACGCCATTGAGAACATGACAGTTGCTAAGATTTAATACAGAGGAACGTGTGCTTGGAAAGTCTTGCATGATTAGTCATCTTGGTGGGCTCTAAACGTTCGTCATACTAAATCTTGCAAGTGGAATTTGTTTTCGGTATGATGATAAAGAAGAGCTGTCCTTACTCCAAGGATAAGATGTTAAATTAATTAAAGCGTTCAATGGCTTGATTAATTAATGGACAAGAGAATCTTAAACACGGTAAATAATG